>JAPYZH010000046.1:600000-855267 GCA_030523085.1 Meteorus colon
TGAAAATACCAAATGGTTAAAATTTGGTAATTGATATAGAATTTTAGGGGATGAAGATACCTGAATAGATAATAAAGTGCAACTGGTTATGCCAGAGTAGATAATTAGAAGCACCAAACGCATAAGGGGAAATTAATTAGTGTCATAGAATATCAAATGATTTAGGCTGTTTAGAGATTATATTTCTCATGACTGTTGTGACTGTTGTCATTTTGTGTGTTCAATTATAATGTTTCAAAAATAATTCTAATTTATAATAGACAGTCCAGTTCCTTATCTGAATTAAATCATAGCTATAAAATTCCAACAGTATAGAATATAAAATCATAAAAGTGTCATTGTAATTATCTCAAATATTTGCAGTTATTCAATTAACCATTTGGATTTATTTAATGTAAAAACAATTATTATTTCTTCATCTCTATTTTTTTGTGACTTCCATTTTTCTATTCTAATTCTCATCAATGAACACATCTAAATTATTCTAGAAATGTTATATTTGCTCGATATAAAACAGCTCAATAATGATAAAATAGAAGTGAGTTAATATGTCAAAATGATCGTGCAATGCTCTGGATGTTTCCATTCTAGTTCACATGTACCCACTTGAATCCCTCGATCTCTTTACATCGGATCTACACGAATAGACACGGGTAGAGAGTGATATGGATATGGAAGTGCAGCCTTTGACCCTGCAGGGTGGCCTCGTCACATCTATACCATCAACGACAACGACCACACTGCGTGTATATGATACAGAAACAGAATATAACCGTATAACAATCATTATACCTCAGCCTCTATTCTCGCGAGAACAATAGAACATATACACGTAGATACTGCTATACACACATGGATACATTGATGTGTAATGTTGAGAACCACCCCCGTGTCCTGCCAGGGGGCGCGTGCCACAAAAGCTCTAACACACTTGGAAGATGACTCGAGTGGGATGCCTGCATATGCATCACTAGTAGTTAAGCCACATTGTTCTTGCTCATTCTCTCTCTGTATACAGCTCTATACCTCTCTATACACATTACAATGTACTAAACAATTGAGTGACGAGGAAAAAAATATTAATTGCTATTTGAATATGATTCATTTTTAGTATAGTTCAACATTTAATGTTGGAGTATTTTTGTTTGATTCTTTTGCTTTAATTCAAATTTGTTGAGAATTGTTTTTTCTTTGAAGAATTATTTAAGTGCTGAATATTTTGGAATTGTGGATGGAATAGAAATTTTTTCAACATTGAAACATTACGAGGTTTTTTGTTGTATTCTCTCGGTTAAGTAAGATAAATATTAAGAAATTTTACTCAAATTTCGTGCAAATAACATTGATAAAGTCTAATTAATTCTTGATTGTGTATATTGAGGTAATTATAGGAGCAGATGATATTGGGAAGGAAGTTTACATTAGAACAGGGTGGTCTACACAATTTCCGGGTGGCACACGACCTCCCATGATCGTTAAAGAGTTCGTTCCAAGTATACATTTCGTAACTGATCGAGGCATAGAAGCATATGCGTCGGCCTTTCATCAAGTACCATAAAGTAGCATGCGCACATGAGGTACAGGGCAAATCTGTAGTGGAAGCGCGTGTCGCACAATGCTCACTCTTCTCACTCAAGTGTACCCTCTCACTCTACATCGTGAACTCTTACATATAAATGCATATTGAGTGTACTTGAACAATATTATCATTGTATATAGGTGGCTGTGCCACAACCTTTAGTCTCTCTGTGTCTACAACACTCTCAAGCATCTGTATGTGTAGTAAACCACGACGACCTTTATGACAGTAGATATTATATTTATATATAATAGCAACTGTGATTGTTTTTTTTTGTGTTTAAATTAATGGGAAAATTATTCTAAATGCTAAAAGCAAATTTTGCTTTATGTCAAAGTTCGATTTTTCCTGAAGTTTCGATTGAATTGGAAGCCACCAATATTTTGTTATCTTGTTTTCTCATTTTCTGACTTCATTTCGAAAAATATATTATATAATCGATAGTTATTTTGAAGAGGTTCATAAAAACCATCATTCAAAGCAGACAGTGAAACTACTCTCAATATTGATGAGAAAATTTCCCACAATTTATTTTTTCATTTTGAATCGAAGATGATGTCACAACGTTGATTGATATGGATTTAAAATGAACTGACAGGCAATTTGAAAAAGAAGAAGAGGATAAAGGTGATTTTATAAGAAATAAAATTAATTCGACTTCACTCAAGTGAATTCACTTCAATGAATGTTCGATATTCATTTCGTCGCCAAGAAAAATTCTCTGCAATTTTTATTCGATTCAACGTTTCGAAGAATAATGTCTGATATCAGAAGGACACTTCGCAATTCACTTTTTTTTCATTCCCCTTAATTAGATTTCAATTTTCCACAACGATTGAACATACATTTTTCAACTTCTAAAACACCAACAACTGTTAGGAGCTGATCAACATAAATAGTTATGCCAAATACTAAAAAATCATCTAGTCATACAACTTTATTCATTTATCAAAGTAAAATTAAATAGCAAACCTTAACAAATAATAAATATTCAAAAAATAAAATTAAATTCACAATTCGATAACTCAACCACTAAATTTTCAATCAATTAATCAGTTCTACTGTAGATAACAATTTGATTAAATGATGCTATTAGTGTCATATAAATTCAATCGATCGCGCTGCATAATGCATTCACCATTACCTCATATACAGTTGAAGCAATTAGTAATGTCAAGAGCGATTTGGATTCTCATATAACAAATTATATTTAGTCCTGTTGCTATCGTTGTCCCATAAATCTGAGATACAATATTGCAATGTAGCTTCACATTTAACATTAAATCCACATATATATTATGGTGTTGCGATACAGAACCATAGCTTGGACATAACATAGGAGTCCAGTTGTGGGCCACTGCTACAAACACACAAAGTCGTGTGGATTATATGCAACATCGTCGTTTATACGCGCAAATTTAACATTCAGTGCGCGCACCCATTTATGCGGAGATATTGTTGCCATGCTATGGGTGTCACGTCGCTTGAGGAATTTATGCTTAGGGCCGATATCTGACCCAACAACTATTCCCTCTCTTTCCCTCAATTTTGCTCTCTCGTGCTTGAACGCGTGCGCCTCGCCCACCCTATATATATATACATATCCTATCATTTTGCATATAATTTCAAACCAGGCACGAAATGATTGCGTAATGCGATTGTATTTGCGAGTAAATTTATTGAGACTCGTCGTCTGTATACACTCGTAATCCCTCGTGATGATGGAGAAATAAAAAATAGAAATAAAAATTATTATGTTAGAAAAGCGTCTAAGATTGTGTAAGTCAGAAGTGTTGTATTGCTTGAAATGCGGAAATAGAAACTGGAGATCGTTTCTTTTTTTTTAAAATAATAGTTCAATATTAAAGTTAGAAGTTATGAGGTGATAAAGTGTTGGGCTTGGATGAAAGCAATTATTTTTTTTCACCATTTTACATTCATCCAATTCGCATTTTCGCCTCATAAACAGTCGATAAAATGTTTTTATTTTCTTGCTTAGAATATTTACAGAAGGGTAAAATTCAGACCATTAAATAACCTTCATAATCAAAAATATTCGAATTAACATATGGAAAAAAAAAATTTGAATAATTGAGTGCTACATCACGGATGGAACCGGAAATTTAAAACCACAATAAAAACAGTAGAAAGAAAAAATGGTGCTTTATACATGTCAATGTGATAATTGTACAGTGGAAATAAATATAAAAGGTGAAAGAGTACGGATAAAACATGCGTGCGCGGGGGCGTCACGCTTCTGAAGCAAACACACGAGCCAATGAGAATGGCTGAGATGGTTGCGTGACATAGAACGGTCTTTTCCACGGTTTGCTGAAGGCTCCACCTAGTACACACGGAATTACATGCGAGCAATACACCATATACAAATAAACACATACGAAAATACTCTACTGTATTTAATATAACACAAATATAACCATAAACAATGCTGACTAATAACTATAACAACAATGTCTTGGAGTGAAGCGTAGTCTCAAATGAATAATTTATCCAAAACAATTCTAATAAGCTTCTTATCTCATTCGGCTTCAATTTCTGGACAATAACAAGAATGAGAACACAGAGAATTTACATTAAATAAAATGCCAAGCAATGGCATTAATATTATAATTGCATTTATATTATAATTCTTCTTCTTCTTCAACTACCAATTAAAAATGGTAGAGCAATATATACGTTGTCAGATGTAATTTTATCGCTTATTTTATTTTCAGGTAGCTGATGTCCTGCCATGGTAATTGCGGTGCACAACGCCGCAGAGTTGTTTATCAGAAGACCACGCGCGATATATACACATTGAAGAACCTCCAGGCCTTATCGGTTGCTGTACGACTTTAATAATAATAACAAAAATAAAAATTTGAAAAAGGAATGAAGAACAAATAAAAATGAATGAATAAAGAAATAAAATATTGTAACACACGTCGTATAATACTTTGAGTTGGAAGATTGCGAAGAACCGCGTCATGAGACTTGGACAATTAATCTACGTGTATAAATGTCCGGACTTGAAGACAGCGACGATTAATATAACCTCTCTCGTCGTTGGATATATTCATGTGTATGTGAGTATAATTTTTTATATGAGTGTATAAATTTTTTTAAATGTGTTGGTGCTTTTCTTTCAGGCAAACGATGAGAGTCTATGCAGCCCCATCGACGAATCATTATAGGATCATTTATAAAACACGCGAGTGGACAACACGGACTGTACCAGTGACGTGTGTATGTGCTCCCTGGCACTGTCAAGTCGACTAATGATATCGCTATGACGTACGTATGTGTAGTCGATCGATCGTTCTACTTCACATGTCGAATTAATTTTTTTTTTTTAGTCTCTTTTCCATCGTGTCACATAACACTCGGTCTTCATTTTTTGTTTCAGGCGCATTCATGTTGTCTTTGATATGGAATTTTTTTTAATATATAGAGGAACGTTGAGGATATTTTCATGTTGTTGTTATGCAAGTTGAATAAATTTTCTGGGTGTGATCAAACAGGGAGAAGAGGTGGAATGAAAGTTACAAATACTTATTTCAGAGCTTTTTATTATGTTGATTGTTGAATCCAATTTTTGAAGACAATTTTTAGAGGAGAATGAACCAGGTGTCTTTTTTAATTTGATTAATCTTTCCCTAGATTTTTTTTTAAGAAGCAAATTTGAATTACTTCATTCTGATACAAATCATCTTTCTTTCAAGACATGTCTCGATATTTTACTGCTACGAATCATCATAGAAATTTACGAGAACACAGCGCGCCATCAGTGATCTGAAATATTCAAGATCGCGTTTAGCTGTTAAAAAAAAATTAAAATTCGCTGGGCATAACTATGCCATGAGTATATAAGTCGCCTGCAGCGATTTATGAAGTAGCGACGTGGCAACGAACAAGTTTACGATGTTCGTCATTATTCCCGGAGTATAATCAGTTGGTTGGCTTGCCATCATGTTCCATACCCTTCTGGCACACTCTTTCTCTCTCTCTACTTCTTCACCACTCACTCTTTTCCCTTCTTCATATGTGTATACATACATACTTATCGCACTTATCGTCGAATATTCCCACTCGGCGCATTCCCACTCGCTCACTCTTGGCCCCGAGGTGAGGATATTCTTCAGGGTTCAGCTGGAACACAAGAAGGTAAGTCTCTCGTTGTGATCACTCGCGATACACACCACAAAGCATTCCGTATATAAACTTTTATGTATAACGAATGTATAGTTGAATAGTAAAGTCGTGAGACGAAGTAGCGAAAAGAGAGAAAAATAAATAAATTATATAGTTATTTTGTTCATCGAAATTTAATTTGACACAGCGCGAGAAATTTTGGTTTATCATTTTGTTAACAATAACGCGGATGTGAATACTACCACATTTTTCACATTGCCGACAATTTATTCTTTATCAAAGTAATTAACTAATTTCATATTTTATCTATTACTCTCTGTCAGTATCTTTATTATTGTTAATTTTATTTTTATTATTATTTTCTATGGGCAATTGTTTCCATGATAAAGTGCATATGAGCACCATTGTCGTGTCAATTATTCTTATCCTGTTTTGATGTCATTGCATATGAAACGCATAAGGAAGAATAATAATTGATCCAATTTAATTTACTGCAATGCATTTTTTTTATGAAGATTTATCATATGGAAAAGACAACGTTCAAGATCACCTTTTTGAATCAGTAATCAAAGCATTATTTGCAAAAGAATCGATTGAATAAAATTATCAATGAAAAACTCATTACTCACGTTCTGTCGAAAACGATTTTAGCAGAAAAAAATGCATCAAACACACATTTGTCATGTTTTATCTGAACTATTCCCCAAACCTAAAATTAAGACACACTCAATCCCCAAAAAAAAAATTCACTCTCCATTATCTCATGATATAATAAACTGTCAAGTGAATATCCACCAAAAATAGATAAAAAATTCTCACAACTCATTAAATAAAACGATTTAATTTTCCAAAAATAAATGTCATATGATTGAGAGGTCTCTCTTTGCAACACACCAACACACATTCACTAAGAGATGGGTTATCGATTCGATCGATGATTTCCTTTTTGTGGTCTGTTCTCTGTTCAATCTCGTCTGCCAACCCCTTTCTCTGGAATGAACGACAGAAAGAAAAATAAGAATGAAACGAATAAGAAGTAAAAGGGAGAATGAAAGAAAAAATGGAAGAAATAAAAAGAAAGAAAAGAATGATAGGGAGAGGTGAAGTTGGAGGATGTATCAAGAGTCGAAGGGCTGTTGGTTACATCCTGCTCTGCTTCGACGACCAGCCCAAACGAAAGATTTCCCGATGAGATATCGCGTATAATAACGACAAGAGAGAGAAAGAGAAGAAGCAACATGAACTCTTCGAACCCAGTGGCACACACCGGTGAACTCGCACGTTCTCCATCTTCTCCACTTCATTCCTCTCATGTTGCCATGTCGTTTGGACATAGTCAACATATACCAATATGTGAGATGGACTTATCGAGATAAAGACAAAGTAAAAAGAAGAAAAAAAAGAAGAAGAAAGTGATGTAGAATGAGAGACCTGGGTTATTAGTAAACGCTGGGAAATCATCGCATAAACCACCAACAACTCTTTCATTCATTATCATTTTTCTTGTCTATTTTTCTATTATCGATCTTATGAGAAACTGTAAATTTATATTTGCTTTAAAGAAGTGATTTATCAATGCAAATGACGTTGTCCTTTGAAATTTAATCAGTTACATCAGTTTATGGCAAAATGTATTTATTTAGTTTCTCGTCAGTAGTTTTGAAGAGGAGAAAACAAAATGTGATTTCTCAATGGATGTGGATGATTGATGTTGGAATTTACTGCAATAGAAAAGGAAAGCAAGAAGAATAATATATTTTTGTTGGATTAATTTTTGTCACACGATTCTTTTGAGTCATGAATAAAAATTAATCTGGCATTAATCGTTTTTTTGACTTGCACCTCTCCTCTCCATGAATGCAAATTTCATGCAGGAGATAGATGTGTATATTTATTTTTTCTTAGTTCTCTAGTTGGGTGTGTGGCTCGTGCACGTTGGAATACATTTATATAGGAAATTACATAATCCGACTATTAGGGGTGACTTTACGCTCCATAAGGGTTGGTGGGCGTTATGTGTGCGCTCATGGGACTCGTGCCGTCATAAAACATCGATACATCAAGCTTTGCATTTGTGATATGGGAACATATAGAGTGTGTGTTTGTATGGGAAGTGGAAAAATTATAGACACTCTCATCTTGGTGCAAAGTTTGGATGTTGTTACTTTGAACTACAGTTTTGATAGTTTGAAATTGCTATTCACTTTAAAATCATAATGACAATATGAACTCTATGAATTAGAAACAATACTGGCAAATTTCAAATTATTGTTTCAACAAAGAGATTTTTTTTCAAATAAGAATCGAAAATTCACTATTGTCATTGCTCCACTCAATCGTTCCTGTTTCTTTAGTTAATTGTGAGATCTCATACGTCGAAACAACACTCAAGTCATCCTCTGTATATATACATTGATACAAAATACGTTTTTACAATAACAAACGACATAAGCCTAAACAAATACTCGTACCGAAAGCATACAGCATCACTTGAACACATCAGACGCCCTGTTGACGTCGCTGACTAGGTATAACAGATTAAACTTGAGGGTCATTTCGTCTGAAATCTTTTGCTGTCATTGATCCACATTCATGACAGCAGAGGGTGAAAGCATGGCACGTGTCATTATTTTTCTTCTTTCTACCGAAATCACACAGACCGTCACTGAAATCCTGATAATAAACAATCACACCAAAAAGAAGAGAAAGAATTCCATCTTCATATCAATTCAATTGTAGAAGAACAAATTTTTGTCTTTATTATAAATACAAATATTAAAAGTCAACTAATTAATCTAACAGAGAAGAATCATTAAAAAATCAGCGAACGTTTATAAAACTTTAAGAAAACCTTCCAAGAGTTTCTCAAATCACCGCCGCTAAGTTTTCCAACTGCTTCTGATCACCATAAACTTTTACCTATAAAACCCAATGAACTTACCCAGTCCTCAAACAATTTTTTTACTAAATCATTATCAACCATTTCAATTGAAATTCACCTCTATTTACACCTAGGCCAATTTTTTCTCATCCAATACTAAAACTACACAAAAAAATTTATTGTTACAGATGAATGCTGAGTAAAACCGGTGCTAAGGTGCAATAACACTCTCGACATCTAGCACCTTCACAATGTTGCTGACTAGAACGACGATTTATAGTACAACGAACATCGAGTCCGCCCTCTCAGCGGCAGTATCTTCATCTTGACTTTGAGAGAATGCGCCCGCCTGTTTCAAGACCGCAAAAGGGAATCCTGCCAAACGACTTGTATGCTGATACTATGAACAGAAACATGTACCAAAGACTCAAACAGATACTCAACTAACACACATATATGTAAGTTTAGTTTTTCAACATCTTTTTTCACCACCTGGCATTGGCTCTGAGCGATAATAATTAATAAAAGCGACTACAATCCTAAGGCAAGTTCCACTTATGCCTCGTGAGATAATATAAAGAAGTGATAAAAACCGACAGCCAATGATGTGCAAGTGGGTGTGTTTTCACTTGTATTTATTGTCTTCATGCACGTGTGTGGATTGGCAAGAAATATTTTTAACCCATTCAATTACAGTGGGACTTCTTCTTACGAGAGGGGTAGTAAAAATATTAAATAGGCTCGTGCTTAGGGTCCAAAAAGATCTGTTGGAGGGAATGTATACAGGTAATAGTAAAAGCATATCATTTCTTATTTCCTCATGATCTTTTTTCCACAACAGCAATGACATGAAACCAACAAGTCGATGTGATCAACTGATAGTTCAAAAGTAGGATAAAAATATTAAGATTATCAGTATAGTGATTATGAACAAATAATAACACATAGTAGATAATAAATTGGCTAAAATTAAATATCAAGATATTTTTTTTTCTTCTGCCAGTTTTATTACTATTGCAACTCATATTTTTTTCACTGTTATTATTCATATTTTTTTCTACGTTTTATTATTACTTTTATTTTTTTATTGTTTATTACTATACATAGCAATGAATATGGGGTGCACTGTAGTTGATAATCACAATTGATGATCAAGTAGCGATTTCGTGCGACAAACGACTGGATTTTTTATTTTTTTTCTCGCGAGTTTTCCACGCATTTATAACATATAATCCTGCAATGGCTGGAATTGTTGACATACATACATCTATACACGCATATGCATTAATATAAAAATATGCATAATATATATATATTATGATGGAGATATATGTGTGACGAGCGTCATTCATATGGCGACAATATCGCCTGCGACATTATAATCGACGATTTTAATCGCTTTGTGGCCTACTTCTATCAACGCAATAACCATCGTCGTAAGTATTCCAATGTCGATATTTTATTTTTATTTTTTCATTTTTATTCGCAATATTTATTTATATTTATATTTATAAAATTCACGATGTTGTAGTATTTTATTTATCATGTGCAAATGTCAACCCCCCTTGTCCTCTGTGATAATAAGATACCTCGTGTTCCATCAGCCATTTTATTTAACGATAAAAATCATTGACTTTTTTTTACAATCCGCATTGCGAATATAATAATACTCCCAGTGAAACACATTATTGTATTATAACTCGTGAAAAAAAGAAGATTTATTTCAGTTGATAATGGCATATATAAAATATGGATAAAAAAATATAGAGTGAGATATTTTTTCTTTATCATTGGTGTTATTAAAATTGAAATGATATTATTGGTTTATTAAATAAATACAGTGGAAGTTGGTATGATACAGCAATATATAAAGTGATGATAAATCAAAGTGTAAACCATCCCTAACTAAATCGACGTTGTATGAGCTGTAAGAGGGTGGCGTCGTAGCATTTGAATGAGAGAGGGTGTGAAGAGTGAGAGAACGGTGGTTACCGGTGTGAAATATTCCCATGGGGGGTCTCTGACTACTGTATGAAGTAACGACCATCACATAGGGAAAATAGAAGGGTGGGTGGAATTGATGAGATGGCAGGGAGGCGAGGGGATGATGAGTTGTGATATAGCCTTGTTCTTTATAGATGTCCTTCAATGTGTCATACAACACTCAATCTATTTTTCTCGCTCCACACACTTTTTACTGGCGTCAGTGAGGACAATATGTTGGACATCTTCCGGTTACCCGAGAACCGGACGAACGAACAAGCACACTTATTTTCACGTTTAGCATATATTGATTCACTGAGTTTGTATATAAAACAGACTGCGTCACATTTGCATGGGTGGTGATATGAAAAAGTAATATGGTTATGTGTGGTGAAAGGGTGTTTTTTTTCTCATATCTGCATTTTGTTCAGAGATCTCACAGTTATAGAATGCATTTTTGTTGTGTTAATGTGGGTTTCGTCGGATGAGATTGTGGAACACAATTCGACATATAAAAAAATGACTTATCTATAACTGCTTTGAGTCCACCCCAAAAAAAATATTAATAACAATAAAGTTATATCAATAATTGTATCAAAGTCTCGATTATTTTAGTTCTGCTCTTTTGACTGTTTACACAGAATTTACAGCTATGGAGTAATTTTTACCTATCAACATATATATATGGAATTGTAGGGAATGAAAAGACCTACAAAAAGATACTATATATGATCATATTTCATAGAGTTCGTGATGAGTTATGAGCAATCGCGTGAAACAGAATTTTACCAACTTCATTTTTTTTTCATCAGTACTGAACTACTCGGAATTTTTATTTCATTGGGGCTGTTCTTGTAACCCAATTTTAGATTACAAATAGTGTGGGTATGTTTTACATTTGATTTCAAATACGAATACATTGTAATAGCAAAATGCATGCATATGCACTGGCCATATGTAAATCCACAGCATATAAAGATGAACCTAATCACAGTGCAGCCAGAACGATAAATCTCACGTCCGTGTCATTTCTCGATTCACAACTCACCCGATAATAATACATCCTAGCTTTTACAATCCCTAACGCCTGTCCGAGCTGTTATTTGGGTGTACATTCGCCCGCAGGCCAATCACACTTTTATTTCATACCTCATTCCATACATAAATATTAACACATAGCTATCTTATTCGCGTGCCAACCTTCCTCATCTTCACAAACATAAATTGAACAGACAGAAACTATCATTGAATTATTTTAATTAAAATAATATCGATAGTAACAACCAGTTGATCGTATTTATTATAACACATTTATTTCAGGTTTAAGATAACAAATTCAATTATTGAATTTATTATCTTCATTGAACTATTTAAACGAAACATGAAATATTTAATTCAAATTCTGATTATTAAATAGAAGCTACCATTGAACTATTTAACAAACAAAATAAATAATAAATCGAATTCCTATACAATAAATCAATCAAATAATACCAAATTTTTATTCGAAGAATATTTTGCTTTTTGACAAAAGAATGCAATCATTTTCCATCATCTATGAACGTTATTTCTTCTGTAAAAACTCCATCATTTTCCATGGGTTTATCTTTTCCTGGATTCATTTGTTCAGTTATTGATGCTGGAACATATTTATATACATAAATGTCCTCCTCCCTCGATTCCAAATAGGATTTCAAGGAAGCCCCCAGACACGTTCCCCAAAAAATATGGAGGGACGTTGATGGCGCGTCAACGCATTCGAGGGTTGAATTCACATACATACACAGATATACCCAGACGTATCATTGACAAAGTCAACCCTCGAGTGGCCAGGATTAGAGATTAAATAACCAGCATTGCCGGAGTTAACCGTCCCTTACAGCTCAGCGAGCCGCGTCCGCGCCCCCCGCCGGATCAAAGCGCATTTGTGGACCTACAAGTGGCAGTCACACACAGGAACACACTGCGCACATTAAATAAACACCCGTGGAACCCAAATCAAATTGTCATCCTTTTACTTTGGAACCGCAATTATTATTAGTTATAATTTAATTTATCCTCCTAATCTTTTAACTATTTCACACTTTTAATAAAGCTCAACAATTCTATTTAATTATATTTATTCCAACGCAACATTACAAAACATCCTGATATTATTATTTATACTTTCACAGTGCAATCAAAAATATTATAAACATCCCAATTGTTTTCTCCATTTCAATAAACAAATGTCAACAGCATAAAACAAATTTATCCAATAATTACATTAATGATGAATATAAAATTGTATATTCTCATTTCAAATTCAATCTTCCCCATTAATATCCACCCACAAAATCTTCTCCTGCATATTACCACAATCTTAACATATTATTCATAATTTATCTACTCAGTCAATAATTAAGGCGGGACATGTAAGCTGTGAAGTAAATAAAAAACCGCCCAAAAACTCTGTGCTAAAATGGCAGGAAAAATAAATTCGTTGACACAAATAAAATGTAATACGCTCATATATAATTTCCTCAAATATATCTGCATTCATAGCCTATACAGTGATGCACATATTAAATTTATAATTGGCCCGACGGTAGGTGTAATCTCTTCATAATAATCGCGAGTATGTCGCAGTGTATAACTAACGTGGCATCTGTTTCCTGTGACGCGACAACGATGCCGCACATATTAGTATCAAAAGTACGCGCACGACACAGTTAAAAACTAAATATATTCAAGTTTACATGTATATATATATGTATATAAGTATTGTATATATATTCGATATAGGATGTAGCTCCAGTGGTGAGCATTTTAATGGACGTGGTGCATATATTTAATGTAATCCATTAAAGTCAAAGTTGCACACGCAGTTATGCACAAGTTCTCTTATCTTCATCGATGAATCACACATGTGTGCACCCTTTTAGAGCATCGCAATGTTGTGTATGTGTAAAAGCAAGAGTATATTACATATCGGATATATGCCAAGGGAAAAATCGCCAAGGGCCACGCAAACAGAATTGAATCGCGATCAAAATCATCCTCATTCTTATTCTCTCTCGCTTAATATACATCGCTGTCATATGATGTTATTCTATATATTCTTAATATGGAGTCACCTGCCTGGATTAAATTTTGACGGGATCGATGCTAATTGAGTTGAGATATATCTAGTATGATTATCAGTGATGTTAAATGAAAGATATGGACAAGTGTATGGAAATGTCATATTGTTGTTGGATTATCGGGTGATATTCGATATGGAATTTGTTATTTTGTTTTAATTCGATTGGAGAAATGTTGATACTTTTTTTTGGTGAATAATTATGGAGATATTGCAAAATTGTTATTAGGATTTTAATGAGACATTTAGTAATTGAATTTTTTCAGTATATAAATTTTTATGAGAAATGATTTGGGATATTTTTGATATTGATATTGAATGAATGAGGAATAATTTGTTTGCTCGTGGAAAAGTTGAGTTTGAGACGACGTACATTTGATCGGAAAAGTAGAGGACAGACATGAAAAAATGGAGAGGGGAAGAGAGAGTATGGTGTAATAATGATCATGAGAACATATAGGGAGGGTTAGCAACCGACCGTTAATAATGTTAAAGGATCAGTGCTGGCAAATTCCGTAAATCCTATTTGATCCGCTGACATAAAACAAACACTCCCACCATACGGCTACGGTTTACTGTGGGATTCTCCCACTGGCTCCATACAGGGTGCCCAAACGGATTAAAGCTCGCTTCGTGTGTATATAGCCCAAGAGAATAATTTGTATTGCATATTCGCCCAACTAGTTTATATACACATTCGTATGAAAGATTAATTTTTATTTTATTTCGATTGATTGTAATTTTTGAAGGAAGAAAATATTTTGTTGAGATAATTTTCACTTTGAAATAAATGTTTTTGACAGGTTCACAAAAGTGCTTTTTTAATAAACTTTAAATCAATACTAAGAAATGTTTATAAATGTCTATAGACGAATTTCTTAAATATCTGTGTTTAATAATTTACTCAATGAGGACGGAATAAATAATAAACTTTAATCATAACTGTAACAATTCACTCGTCGTTATATCATAAGTATGTATACATTTGCACTTTTACAATCGTAAAGTAACTCTGTATAATATGTACACTTCTACATAAGTACTCCTCGAACATACGTCTTTTATTTCTCTCAATGTATTCCACCCCCTGGAATGGTAACTCTCGTGCAACTATAAAGAGAAAAAAAAACTCATACACAACACGGGACATATATAAGTGCATTTAAATGCGTGCTCACACGTTTTGTCACGTCAATTTATTCAATTCCACTCGTAGTGAACCTTTATATGTAAAGACATACATAGAACGTGCACACCCCAAGTGGATATTAAATTACGTTTGTTATTTCTATTCACAAGTGTGTCCAATTCTCTATAAATTAAAACGCTATTACGTTGCTCAATTTTTTTCTTCAGTATTGAATACAAAAAAGATGCAATAAAAATCCTGAAACTTTTCCCTAATTTCTTTCCATTAAAAATTATTCAAATGAAAATTTTACTCAATCAATAAAGTAAATAAAAATATTTATATTTATATAAAATTGTCAATACTCAAAGTTTATTATTCATCGGAATAAAAATCATTTGCTCCTCTTTGTCCACCACAATTTTCCAACAATTTTTCATGTCACAAATTAAAAAACTTTCCTCCCTTCACAATGAATAAATATTTAAACTCATATTAATTTTGTAAATTATAATTATCCTTTTATTAACATAAACGTTCAGATTTCCTATCATTTGTAGTTGTACAAATGCATCAACACCATTGACAAAAGAAAAATGTTTGTGGTTAAACATACTAAACATGAGGGGAGACAAGATGAGAAAGTATATTATTCTATACACATATGCATATGGCTATATATATATGTATACATATAATTGTGGTTAGCCATATAGGAGAATAGAGACATACATTCGAGGGACACGGAGCTTCTTATTGTCTGGTTGGACATGGGAAGTGAGCATCGTCGCCAGCGATTCTCGCTCCATTAAGCAGATAACTACTCGTTTACATGGACACCTTCTTCAATGTGATTAATACCACACTATTAAACATATGTATATCTTTAGTAGTATGAGTTTCCCAATATACTCTGTGTATCAACACGTGTGATCGTTTGATGCGATCATTAATAATGTTCTTAATCATATTGATGATCATTAAATGATAGATGAAGTTAATGATTTTATCAAGAAATATTTTAAATTAATTTTAACCATTTTCCAAATTTAATACAAGAATTTTTTCTACACTTTAGTGACCATTTAATGGATTCATTTTATTTTATGTATGTGATTTGTGTACCTTTTTTTTTTCACTGAAGTAAGATTATTAGTGTTGATACAAATTTATGACATTGTGAATTGTCGTTGATTTTTTTCTTTCACGCTTTGTGCGAGTTTAAAGTTTTTATGTACAAGGGGCGAGACGAGGGCGTGTGAACGTCAGTTTGATTTTGATTTTTTTTCTGAATGTGGAACGATTGATCGGTCAATTGTATGTGAAGTAATGGGATATGGGATAAGAATTGTAGAGAAGGGATGAAAGGGCACAGAGAGAAATCATCGGAAATTTTCAGTGTAATTTTTTTCACAATTCTCGTTCTTGTTTTTTTCTTTTGGCGAGTGTGATAGCTTTGGGAATAATTGATCGATTCTTTTCGAAAAAGATTCATTCGATTTGTGTATTAGTTCTCTATAGTCCTAACTAGAATTAGAATAATGCCCTGAAAATTTCTATGCTTTTTCATTCAAAAAAGAAAAATTCCATTAACTTCTTCCAACACAAATTCTTTATCCACAAATTTTCTCCGCAATTTTCATATTCAAGTTTTCATTCTTTCAGTCGACAATTCTTCAATCCATTCATTTATTCAGTTTCGTGCACGGGCATGCGTATAATCATCGATCTGAAGTACAACGACAACAATAGGAAGACAAAAAAAATTATATATTCAATTGTGAATGCGTTGATGCAAAGAAGATGTTCAATGACAGAAGGGGGCGTACTTGGACATGTCCGTGCATCATCACGAGTCCCCTCTTTACCATTTGAATGGTGCCAATCGACAGTGACAGCGCAACCAAAAATGTAACATCATACAAAAGTACATGTTATTCATATATTTGATACCCATGAGAATATTTTCTATTGCTCTTCATTACTATCATATTTATTTCACTACATCAATCTTCATATGAAATGATTTTAATTTTTTTTCACACATACAATTGAAAACTCAAAACAAAAATATTTCTTTGAGAGTACAAAAAAATTTCGCGCCCAAAGAACTCTAAATTAGTTTCAATTGCAATAAGAAAACTTTCCTTCCCCTTTTGTCTCTTCATCAATCAACAACATACCTGATAAAATCAATAATTTTTTCTTCACACGATACCAAATCACATAAAAGGTCAACGTAACAATAAAAAATGACACAGAAAAAAAAAAAGAATTCATACATAAATATAAAATTCACACAATCACTTTTCCCACTCCGCCCACTCGAAATCATTTCACATTATCTTATTATTATTACTATGATTATTTTTATCCGTTCATATTTTTTTTCCTTTCCCTGAAACGCAGCTAAGCAATGACCCTAACATGATTCGCGCGAAAGGGGTCGTTTAAATTTTTCACATCCATCATTTATACGACAGTGGCTTGAATCGACTCAACTAAAATCCAACGAGCATTCATACATACATGAATGGTACAGTGGAGGTTCTATATATGAGTAGTGTTTAGTGGTAGTAGTATATACCTATTCTCTCTTTTCTCTCTTTTACAATCTCTCACTTCTCCCTTAAAAGCATACGAGCCACGCGCCAACATAATGCCCCTGGCGAACTTTAAATTTAACTACCCCTTTTGAAATTTTCGACGCTCACTTTACGATTTTATAATGTCGGTATCCATTTATATGTTATACATATCCACACAATTACATTGTTCTTATTTCTCTCTTCATTTTTCAAGTCCATATTATTATCCTTGCAAGCAACACATGTGCAAAAAAAAAATAGAAGCAAAAAGGAAACAAAAGTACACAATAAAAATAATAGAGAATAAATTCTTGGACAATTTGTTTTCGATTTAAATATCATCGAAAGAATCACAACTTTAATATTCGAAAAAAAATGGAAAGGAATAATATGAAGAAAGGAGGAAAATATGTTTTAACAACAATTGTGAAGGGGGAATTGTTATTCAAGATAAAACGAATATAAATATATGGGTATAATACGTTCCTTTATATTGTCTTGGCTCACCTCATGGCATTTAAATGTAACCCATAAGTGTGTCCCTTGTCTCATGTTAATCCATAAAAAAAGAAAAAAATAAATAATGGTAGAATAAAAATAAATAAATACATGGGAAAGAAACAAAAATGTATTCACATCTTTGTGACCATACGAAAAGGCCGAATCGACGAGTATATCTCAGCATAAATGGTTTCTTCGCGTAGAGAGGACTTTGTATATGTTTGTGAATATGTGTTGGCGCTGGAGGATATACAGGAAAAAATACGAAAAAGAGTCAAGACGACACTGTAGAGTCAGTGAGCGCCCACCTGGGGCATCGTCTCGATATGGCATTAGAAATTGCCGTGCACTTCCACTTGGGTATGATATGATAATGCTAAAGACAGACATCGCAAACCACCGCTGGGCTCTACAACCATTTATATATACATGTATATATATACTCTTACTCAAGAATTTTGTTAGACATTCTAATTTCTTGTAATCATCTATGAATAATATTAGATTGTCCAGGAAAAATTTAAATACCAATAATTTTATTTTATTTCCTCTTTCTTCCTTATCAATGAAATTTGGAGAAATTGACTTGATGTTTATTATTAATGCAAAAAATTCGATGGCATTTTCATTCACCTGTAAATCACCAATTGAAATCAACAAGAATTCCATCGAGTTTCGATTAAAAATATTTATTATATCTACATATTCTAGAATTAATATATTAAAATTAATTCTACATAATGATAAATATATTCACTTTCTTCAGATAATTACACACAACATGAGTCTGAATTTTTTCCACGAAACTAAAATTCTAACACATCGAAAATAATTACATTAAATAATTTCCTCACTGTAATATTTTTTATTCATTTTTCTCTTCCACAACGAACACGATCGATTGCATTGAGCGACGTAATATCGTACCCACATTCACAGGTGCAACTTTAATATAAACACACATACATTCTCGCATTGCCTGTCTGCATACACCTGCAAACGTCTCTCATTATATCGATCAATATCAATGCAAGTTGGTACATAAAAAAAAACAACAACAAGGGAAAAAAGAAGAAGAAAATTTAAAAAACTCAATACAGGGGAATATTACTGATAAATAAATTACAGTACTTTCGTATGTATTTGATGTTGGTAAATGGATCTAATAAACCCAGATTTAAATGAACAACTCAACAATATAATTTAATACTTATTACGAAAATTGAATAACGATAAAAGCAAGCATGAAAAAAATACAGAAAATAAATTACAGTTATCAAGGAGACAAAATGAATTTTAAGTAATATGTACTCAGCTAATTTACTGTCGTGCAATTGTAAACAGAGTGAAGTAACTGAAGTGAAGGAGACTAAATGAAAGCGATGGAGAAGACGAAGGAAGGAAAGTCGATATAAGTTGCAGAAGCGAATGTTGGCTCATAACTCTGGAAGAGATCTTGGTATGGCTATCTCAACTCCCGAGTGAGCGATCGTCTTTTAGTGTTCGAGCTTTACTAACGTGCGGCAAAAGCGACGTGAGTATATACACCATGTTCAACCGCACGGTGTACAAGCTCCTGTTTTCTCTCAACTCCCACTCGTCTCTCTTACTCTCGCGCCAAAACCGGAAATTACGTCTGGGGTTCCATCTCCGGTGTTGTGCCAAGTTGCGCCTTGCGGAGAAATTCGCGAAAGCTCCAACCCTCTACAACAGAATATACCGCAACTATCCTTTTCCAACAGAGTTTTCGCAGAGCGGATGGCATTGCCACGGGGGTTGTTTCCAAACGAGGGTGTACGAGTGAGGGAGAGGAGTGTGAGAAATAACCTATAGAGTGTGGAATGTATATATTTATATACTGAACACATACTTGAGCATAGGATGCAGGATGTAACTGTAGGTTCAGAGTGGTTATTAAAGTTCTAGTTTGAGTTTATATATTGCAGAGAAGTGTGTATAATGCTCAACAACTTTTCGTTAACGACATTTTCTCGTGCGCATCATCATAGTAATAATGATCATCATTATAATAATTCTATCAATAAATTATTGTTTATTCACTATTTAATTTGATTTATTACAATTATATGCAATTATTGTGAAATGATCAATTGATAGATTAATTGGAGAAAAATATTTTGATTCAAATACGACTGATTCTGTTATATACATAGTTGAGCATCAAGTAAAATAGAACTTGCAATAATTTATGTAACTGTACCTGGAGAAATAAATGGCAATTACTTCAATTAAATTGGATATCTGATTAAATAGAAATGAAATAAAAATTCGAAAAATAATCCAGGCCATTTTTATTCCACTAAATGAAATCTTCGCTATTTCGCAGAATAAATAAATTCGTGTTATATACCTGGACGACATCTGGAAAGATGTACACACTAATATTACATAGCAAGACGATAAATCGCAAAGGCAGAAGCAGAGTACGAAGTCACCAACTATCCAACACACTGTTACACCTCCTCACGTACACTTCTACCCTCGACAAACAACCACACCAAACTTATTTCCTCTAAAGTAAGTGCAACAAAGACAAAAGTTAAAGACAGAGAGAAATGCGACGTTGTACATACGAAGAATTGTGAGAGGGTCGGTGCACCCATACAACTATCAGCTCTATATATTGCTATAGAATATAGCGAGTTAACGTTTGGCCAACATCGAGGACGCCTCTCTTGGAGGGTAATAAAGTCATCTTGCGCTCCACACCAACCCCTTTGTCGTTCCTTCCTTTACCTCTCTATTCCTCTCATTTCCTCTTCTCAGAAAGCGACGAAAGAGCTTCGGGTAAGGAGAGAGAAGATGGAGGCGGCGAGCCACCGGATAGCGATCTATACTGCTGCTGCACCCCCTCAAAACGTTGCTTGGCAACGGTTCAACCCCTTCCGCCAGTTTTCCTCCGCGTCGATCTACCCCTAACGTAGAAAGCGCAGAGATTGCGCCCTTATCTCTCTCTACCGTCGCAAGTCAGTTTCTCTTCTCTCAACGTTTGCTCCCGCGCAGTTGCTGCGTAACCACCCTCTTATATAGTCAACCCCCCTGATGTTCTTCTTCTGCTTCTTATTCTTAGTCTCCCACTCTTATTCCTCTGCAATCATCCCCGCCATACTGATGTCGAGGTTCACCAGCCTCCATCTTGCTTCAGCCCATCATGAGACAGCTCAAAATTCGCTTTTTGCTACACTCGACATTCTTATTTTTCCCATTACCTCTCTTGTGCAACTTCCGTTTTACTCGATGGATGCATTCGTGTTGGGGTTGGTGATGAAACGTGTAGACTACGACGTATTGACGGCAGTCAAGAATTCACATAGTCGCACGCATTGAAAAGCTGCTTTCATTTTATGACTTGATTCTTAGTAATAAAGTTACCGAGATGTCAGGCGATATGTTTGAGTATACTCTCTTCCATTTTCTACCCTGTTTCGATGTCGATTTTTATATATTTGTAGGTTTATGTAAGGGTTTATGACGCTTTGATACGATGGGAAAAGACAATGGCGTATTTGATTGTGGACTCTCAGAAGATGTTTTATAGCAGGAAAATATATCTAACGTTTTTTTTATTTGAAGCTTCATAACAATGGATAATTAAAGATTCAATTCAGATGAATCTGAAGGTTCGGAGTGCAGTTATTTAGATCTCCTTGAAATGATCGTTATGATACATTGGGAAAAAAAAATTTGATGAATTGAAATTCTCTTTCTCAAGGAATTATTTCACATTCCAACTAAATTTCTCACACGAGTTGAAACAACATTAATACAAATAATAAATCAAAATTTTATACACAACTGCGCAATCTCATTTACTACAACGCAAAAAGAGAAATAGAATTTTTATCCCCTCTACAAACTAATTTAAGACGAAGCTCGAAGAAATTCTTTGTCCTGACGACGAAAAGGGAGATGAAAAACTCCCTGTTTCCTTCATCCCCTCCTCAGAACCACTTCTATAACTATACATAAAACGTCTTACGGGGTTTTTCTGTATATTCCCTTGCCCCTCGTTTCTCTCTCCCTTGGGAAAGGGAGAAAGGAAGAGAGAGAAAACACCGACCAACTGATAACGGTTTGATGTATGGCCCAGTGACGTCACTGGTCGAGGGGATGCCCTGGCCAAGAACAGATTACACAAATCGATAGGGTTATAATACGAACCAAGGAGAGAACTATGACTGTAGTAGCAAGACAGGCAGAGGAGAGCAAATGCTGGGGTGTTTGTCCCTGGAAATGTCGCTTTCACGTGCTCACCAAACCAACTACTCTCATCTTGCGTATTATACTGCTGTTCCTGCTTCTGCTTCTGCTCCTGCTCCTGCTCCTGCTCCTGCTAGTA
Organism: Meteorus colon; assembly: GCA_030523085.1. Lineage (NCBI taxonomy): Eukaryota > Metazoa > Arthropoda > Insecta > Hymenoptera > Braconidae > Meteorus > Meteorus colon. The sequence continues at coordinate 622,295 of JAPYZH010000046.1, forward strand.
GAAGAGTATATATAACCACCTTTATATCGATTGTCATGACTGCTGTAACAATCAAAAATTTATGTGAATTCGCAATATTCTATATGTGAAGTTTTTTTATGTATTGTGAGTATAGTCGAGGATTCATTCAAAGTGATTCATTTTTTATTCGAATTAAAATGGAGAAAGTTTAGTTGATGATATAGTTGAAGTTTGATCAATTTTGTTGGAAATTATAGAGGAAGTTCAGTGGTGTATTCACATTGGAATCATTTTTTTCTGTTTCTATTTGATGAATTGAATAATTTTAATCTAGTTGAAATATTTGTTTTATTTTTTCTTTTGAAATTAGAATCGATTTTATGATTCAATTTCTTTTTGTTAACAAGAAAGTTATTGCGCAAGAGATCTGTAAGGACAGTAATGATTAAAGACTGCAAAAAAAAGCGTTTGTGAAAAAGAAGTAACAAAGAAAGAAAGAAAAAAAAAAAAAGGTAAAGCGTGCAGAATGACTGGACAAGAGGTATGAGCTGGCCGTCGGGAATAAAAGATGGTTGAGGTTAGTGGAAAAGCTTCGGGGTTAAAGTTGACGGGGAGAGAAAAAAAGTTAGAAGTAAAAGGGAAGATTGGCGATGGTGGTTGCCAGTGGTGGTCGTAGTGAGGGTGGTAAGAGTAGAGGAGAATTTAAAAGAAGTCAGTGAAGACGCCTGGGGCATTGCCAGCACGTCATTCTCCTCCACGAGGAATTAAATTTTTATATCTTTCGTTGAGAGTTTGAACGATAGGACAAGTAAACTAAGAAAAAAAAGGAAAAAAAAAATACACATAAAATACAAAGACAAAAGTAGAAAGAATAATGTCCTTTTTATTTTTGTTACAATGCATCATTCTCATAATGCGCATCAGTACTTGACCCCACCAAAATCTTCGTCTTATTTCACCATTCTCTGTACATATTAATTTATTATAAACAATTTGTGCTGAGATAGCACTTGAAGAAAATTTACATAAACTTAAAAAAGTGTAGAGGTGATGAAACGAGACAAAAAAAATAGAGAGAATGATGAAAAAAATAGAGGATAATAAAAAAAAGGTAAAGGAAAAAAAGCTAAAGGCGAAAATGACGAAGGGTAACGAGAGCGAGCAAGATAAATCGACGATGAAGAAGAACCATAAACCACGTAATCCTCTATATATACAGTATAAAGTTTACCTTTGTGCAGCTTCTCTCACGATGGACACACATCTAACCAACCACTTTATATACCTACGTATACTCAATTCTACAAATGCTTCAAGGCAGTAAATGGTCTATTCCCTGGAGTATGCTCACCTTCTTTCTACAGTCTCTGCACTGCTACGTAAAATGCTTTCTTATTTAGTATTTTTTTTTTTCTTTCCTTTTTTTCATTCTTCTTTTTATATAATACGTACACTCTGATCTCAATGTTCATCGCCGCTGGTGAAAATCAAATGTATGAATCTGTAAAAGTGAATGAGTATGAACACGTTATGAGGGGAGAATATAATACAACCTAATAGATGACTTGTAATATTATTCATCCTCTTCCAAGAATACTTCAACGTTCACATGATACATTTATTTATATACCTGTTATTGATGGGGGGGAAGAAGAATAAGTAGCTCTGACAGCAATAATGCTCACTTATCTCCAGTTCATGGATATACGTCGCTCATTTACTTCGGAATTGGTGGAATTTCATGGTATTGGCGAAACAGTAAAGCTAGAACAAACATCTAAATATATACTTTCACATAAATTAAAAAAAATTGTAATGTTTACAATCATAAATTTCTAGTGTAATTATAAGTCACAATGAATTTAATTTCTCTTCATCACAATAATTAATAATAAAAATATAAAATCAAGTTGATTAATTCGTTGATTAAATTCATTTGTCCTTGAGCAACATTCAATAATAGATTCAATAACATCGAATGAAAACAAATCTAAATGCAATAAAATTTCAATAATAGAAATCTGATATTTATAATTGTTAGAAATTAAAATAACAAACATTTCTATCACCACATCAATTTCATTGATAATATAAATAACAAAACTATTATTATACGAGATAAATCATAAAACTATGATTTAAACTATTTCCTTAGCAGTTCATGTGCCTGTATAAATTGAAGATCAATGTGCAAGTATATCAGATGAATGTCATTGGTCTCTCTTTTATAAACCCTGTCTCCAATATTGTGGCATCAGAGGTCGTGCAACTATCCCCGGGTTGTAAATGGGAAAATGGAAGGGTCATAGGTATATATATATATACATATATGTGACGGTAAGAAGGGATGAGAAGGCAAAGAAGCATCATCAAGATAGCTTTGGCCTTAATATCCTCCCTTATATATAGATACATACTTGGGTTTTCTGAAGCAGGAGCGAGAAGGAAACTTTCAGAGCTCTTAAATCTATTCTTCGTATTACATAGTCAATATATATTTATATATCAAAATAGTGTGCGTATTTGGTGCATACAGTGTCATGACTTCAATGCCTAATAATCTTAACCCTTTCCTTATTCATAGACGCACACTATAAATATATAAAATAATAAACAATCATTGTTTAATATCAATGAAATTTTATTAAATCTCCAATAAAATTATTGATGCAAACTAATAATATTAATTTGATCGATATCCACAAAACACTTCTATATTATAAAACAATTTTCCTTAATTTTCTCCACAGCGTTCAGATACAGTTGGCAACTTGTAAGAAAATCCAGTGTAATATTTCCGGGTATTCATATTCATCTGTTATATAAAATAAAATCCATATATCCGGCAATTGGCGTGAATGTATAATTTCATGGATATTTAGTCAATTCTATTCATATACACACACGTATACATATATATATATATGAATGTATATACAACCGTCGATTATTCGATTATAGTTAAGCGTAGGACTTATTGACGTTATCAAAGAGAGCGATGTATTTTATATAACGATGATGCCGGAACGACGATGAGATGATAGCAATCAGAGAGATCCATGAGGTATAACGATCAAGTTGAATGCTTGAAGGGCTTAGGTTGGGTTAGGTTATGTTTATATATAGATATTAATATATATATATATATATATATATTATATACATATATATATTGACGCATCGATCAAATTAATCCCAAAGCGATGGTGCACTGATGCCATATGCATAGCAGATATGCTAAGCTTCTTGTTTGCCCACGTGAATTTTTTTTATCTCTTCACGTTTTGTTTTTGATCCATTCGAATGCTCATACGTTTGATTATATTGCTGTCAAATTAGTGAACAGAAGTTAAAATGGTAAGATTTTTTTTTTTCAGGACAAATTAATTGAAAAATAAGAAAATATGAAACATGTCAATGAGGTCTTTGAATGATAACGTCAGAGAAATTCACTCTTTTCTCTTTTGTTCACTATCACTCTTTTGCTGTATTATTTTTCTTCTTTCTATTTGTGTGAGTGTGTGCGTGGTTATTCCTTCCGAGTGGTCCGTATAAGATGATGAAGGCTGCTTTGTAGGTGGAGAGATATCGGTAAGCAGAAATCAGTGTGGTTGGGTGGCGCCTTCCAAGTCGCCTTCGTTCGTTTATTCTATTGATGCTACTGATGTTGCAGTCGTTTCTGTTGAGAGAATGTTTCTCTTGCTCAACGGCGACGATTGGGATGGAGATGAAGGCAAAGGAGTCGATTCAAAATCGCCTGACTTTAAAGTCATTCTTTGGCGACGCTGTTTAGCACTTTTGTCCGGAATAGAATTTATTTTTTGTAGACACAAATGCGCTACACATCACACATTGACGAAGAATAGAATAAATAAATACTAATGTGAACGTTGTACTGAGAATTTGCAAGTGTTTTACGGGGATGATGAATAAAACAAAACAAACGGAAGAGTCGAAATTTTATGCTGAAGGTGATTTCAGTGAATTCCGTAAATTCTGTAAGCGCTGCTCAATTGTGATTGATACAAAAAAGAGTGTATCAAGTGTTGTTCGATGTAGTAATTTCCAAAACATGTGAATTGAATTAACAAAGTGATTATACTTTCATGATTTGTGATTAATTACAATCGCTAATGAGAGCAATGAACGGTAAGGAGAAAAGAAAAAATCAAGATGAATAAGATGCTCACGTGCGACAAGCACGAGCCTGACAGCCGCTTGATACACTGCTTCACAATAATGTCCCACTTCCCTCTTGTCCCGGTGCGACGCGTCCCCTTTAGGACCACTCACGTCGTACGAGGAAGTTTGTTTCGTACGGTGATGTCTCTCTGCGCCTGCCGACTGTGCGTTAATTTTTTTTTTGTGATGCTGCGTGTGTAATTGAGCTTGTCTCGCACGCAGTCTGCCTTCAAATGAATTTCGAAGCGCCCCATTTCATTGCTTTCACAACTGCATACAAGTTCCACATAATTTCGTGCCGTTCAACTTCCGAACGATAATTTTTTCCGCTATGATTTTAATGGAAGATCATTTGCATGACGGTGTTTAATTCGCTCCGATGGCTTTAATGGTGACATTGTTTAATTATAATTTCTGCATTGATTTCAAATTTCGATGGATTGATATGCTGGTTATGGGACGCATCCAAATTAATGCCGCGACACCGCGATTGGTACATGCAACGACATCTACAGATATTGGTAAATATCATCTCAGATCCCGTATAAACACGAATTTTTTCACAACTCGATGGTATAAATTATTATTCATGGCAGTTAGTAAGAGCGGGATTTGTTTTACCGACACTAACTTCAGTAATTCTCTTCAATATCGACAAATTATATTTGCTCACTGCATTATCGACATACACGATTATTGTTACCATTATACCAACACAAAAAATTCAATTCTGACGACCAGAAAGGCCTATTTCTATGTGCGATGAACAGCAAAAGATCGCGCAATTAGAATTGTTGTATTATTATACATGAAAATATACTTTAAAACTAACCTTATTCCTCACCAAACAGTATCATCAACACATGTGAGCAGTGTTGAAAAAGTTGTCAAAATGTTGCGACGACAAGCTCGATTACGTAGAGAATATCTATATAGGAAATCAGTGCAAGACAAATTGAAAAATATACAAGAGAAGAAAGACAGATTGAAGAAGAGTTTAGATGAAAATGTTCCAATTCATCCAGATTTACGTAAAGATGCATTGCATCTTCAACGAAGAATTGAATGGGAAGATGCAGGACCTGAAATGGCTGTGGCACTTGGTACAGAAATGGGTGGTGCAGTCGGTAATAATGAAGACGATGAATATCGCTGGGCTGGCGTTGAGGATCCCAAAATTGTCATAACAACTTCCCGTGATCCAAGCGCAAGATTAAAAATGTTCGTGAAAGAATTGCGATTGATGTTCCCAAATTCACAAAGAATGAATCGTGGTAATTACGAAATGAAACAATTAATTCACGCCTGTCGTGCTAATGATGTCACAGATTTTATAATTGTTCATGAGCACCGTGGAGTACCTGATTCATTGATAATATCACATTTACCATACGGTCCAACTGCATATTTCACGTTACTAGACGTTGTTATGAGACACGACATTCCTGATATTGGCACAATGTCTGAGCAATATCCACATTTAGTCTTCCACAATTTCAAAACGAAACTTGGCTTAAGAGCAATGACCATATTGAAGTCATTGTTCCCAGTACCGAAAGAAGAGAGTAAAAGAGTTATGACATTCGCCAATCATGATGATTACATTTCATACAGACATCATACATATAAAAAAGTGAATACTAAAGATGTAGAGTTGACTGAAATTGGACCAAGGTTTCAGATGAAATTATATGAAATCAAATTGGGCACAGTGGACGCCGCCGCTGCTGCTGATTCTGAATGGGCACTTAGACCGTACATGAATACAAGTCACAAACGACGATTTTTATCGGAAGATGATGGATGGGATCAAGAGGATGATGTATAAAAAAATCTATGTATATGTGATAGAATAAAACATTGTTAAATAAATATACGTCTATGCAAATAATATTGCTACAACGATTGGATTTATTCTCATTCCCGATTGTTTTAAATAAACTTCCTCATAAGAACGCAGCATTTGAAAATATTTTGTAGTGGAAGCCTATCATCAATGCCATTTGGGGTATTTAATGGCATTTAAAAGCATTAGAGGATTCATCTCAAATAGTTTTGAATGATACTTCGCAATCAGGGCTGTTGATAATATTGATATTCATGACTGTACAACCAAATAATGAATTTACTATCTCAAAAATAATATTGCATGGAATGTTGTCAGGATCACTCGTATGGCGCCTTATAGTTGAAAAATTATTTAACCTAACCTTATTAATTACTCAAGTTCCAGCAACACAGTTGACCGTTTTTTTTTTGTTCTATTGAAAGACGCCATCTTGGTTCTTTATACCTCCCGCCATAATTCCTCATAGTAATCATGCGCATTGGACTTAACATTGTCGTTGTGCAGTTGTTTTTAAAAACATCGTGTTAACAAAATGCGTTGCACTATTACGTCGTCATAAACGTCCGGAATAAAAAGTGGTTTTGACAGACAATTGTTGTTGATAAATAGTAATTTATTGGTGTTGATGAAATATAGGTTAGGAACGATGCAAACGGAGACTCGGAAGCCCGCGAAATCCGAGAAGACCCCTAGGCGCAAGAAAGCTAACGACCAGCTGAGTGGCGCAATGGATTTGTTCGCTTCACCAAAACGTCCCAAAACTGACGGTGAGAATGAGATAACATATAATTGCGAAATGAATTATTTCAGTTCAGGCGAACCCACAGTATCAATGGGTTACGATGGACCACTATCATAATGCATGATTTGAGCTCTTTCTATGATAAATCAATTGATTCCTGTTGCTTATCACCATGTACGCGTCTGTTTAGTAACACTAGCGCCATATTCATTGTCGTGGTGTAATGAAAAACTATAAAAATATGTTTTCAGACTTGTCTTTTGAAAAAGCATTTATAACCAACCCCCCAAACGTCCGAAAGTATTATCGAACCGTATTAAAGACCTGGGCTCTTGAAATTACTATTGAGAAAGAACAGAAAGACAGTCGAATTCATTATCGAGTAAATTCAATTGGAATTATTTAACTGAATAGACTTTGGTTTTTCTCGACCTTTATGCACGAAAATCTTTTCTGAATTATTTCTGATATAGTAAAGCACATTTTCTTTTACTTTCGTTCAATTAGTATGCATTTATTGGATAATAATGGCTTTGGTAATATTTTTTCTCGACTCTGGTCAACATAATTTTGAATGAGTAGATATTATTTATTCGTTGTGATTTAGCAGTAGATTTTTTAGTTTTGGTAGCTCAATCATGTCATGAGATGTAGTTAGTTATCGAGACCCAATGAGTATGGGCTCGGTTTTTTACTCGGCAAGATGTAGTCTTTTCTATCTATTCAGATCTAGAGGTGACTGGCGTGTCGCGAAGTGGCCGAGTGAGGAAAAAATCATCGAAACTGATGGATTTTGAATCGCCTGATGATTTGGCTGATAGCAAGCATAAACGGCAGCAAAAAGCCCAACAGCTTCATGCACAACAATTGCTCGAACGTTTCGAAGCACAATTGTCACAATCACCTACAAGTGGTGGTGGTGGTGAAGTTGCTGTCAATAACAGCGGACAAGGTCGGAGAAATCGAAAAAATTCCGGTCCACACGCTACACCACAGAAAGTAAAACAAGAAATTATTTCTGACCCTGAAGAACAATCATCAGGTTCTGATTCTGATGATGTTAGTGGTTTGCAAGATGATGATCTCGTTTCAATGGAATCAGCTAGTGAGGAGGAGGTTGATCCACTCATGATTGATGAGAAGGAAACTGGTTTTAGAAGACTAGAACCACCAGAAGAATCAGAAACACCACCATCGCAAGCAAATAGTCTCTATATGTTGGAGAAGTGCAAGAAAAAGTTGATTATCAAGGACGGAAAAATCATTGGACGTATGAAGGCACAGCGGAAAGACAAAGGCGTAAGTTAAGCGATGTATTAGGAACGAGTATTCCATATAATTCATTTTTTATGCAATCTTAAATTGATTTTTGTATGTGTTTGATCCGTAGAAGACAAGATTCACAGCGTATATGTTGTGGGCGAAAGAAATTAGGCAAGAATTATTGGAGCAATGTCCATATATGGGTAAGTTTTGAGTATCCGATAAGCCTCTCAAGGAACAGTTGTGTGGGAGAATGGTGCATGCAGATTCAATGAGTGAACTACTAATTTTTGATGTCCATTCAGATTTTGCGGCCATTTCTAAGCGATTGGGTGAACTATGGGCGACAGTACCCAATTTAGAAAAATATAATTGGCGACGACGTGCAAAACGTTTGGCATCAAAACCAAACGCCCAAATACCATTAAAAGAGGAACCAACTTGGAAGATTCCAACGACGGGATCGAAAAAGAAATTTATAAATAAAATTGGTAAGAAGGAACTATTTTATTCTATTTTATTACCAATTGGGGTTGCCACGACTCTGATAAATTCAATTTTAGGAAATGGAAAAGAAGCGAAATCTCCAACAGCAAAAAAAACGATACAACTGGGTGTTCCAAGTGTCGTTGGGAGCATTCCTGTTTCACCACCATCAAAAGGCGCAGGAAAAGATCTCATGAATGAACCTATTATCGGTACAGGAATGTACAAAGTCGTCGGAACACAACCGGTAGATGTTGCAGCGCATCTTAAACTTCTTGGTGAGAGTTTAACAATTATTGGCGAACGTTTGAAGGAACATGAGGGACAAATAGCAGTTTCTGGTAGCTTATCAGTATTGTTGGACTCGTTACTGTGCGCTTTGGGCCCATTAATGTGTCTCACTCAACAAGTTCCAGAAACAAATGGTGCTGAGCCTGAAACACTCTCGCAAATGCTCGATAATATTGCATATATAATGCCAGGATTATAATTCTCCTGTGGAAAGTTCGGCCATGCGGTTTCTTTTATTTTCTCTTAACTATCTTTTCATCCAAAAAATAGTCACTATATCGGTGGAGAATCTTTTGACGCATTAAATGAGGAAAACGAATGTTTAGATAAATGGAGAGAAATTAATTTTATATAAATAAATGTTAACAATACGTTTATCATAAATCTAGAATTGAATTATTGCTGAGGAAGTATTGGTGGACATGTACAGAAAAGATTCTTATCACCGTAAATATCGTCGATTCGTCCAGTTCGTGGCCAGAATTTTGAAATGTTTAGGTGAGGCTGGAAGTTCAAACAATATAAATCATCCATTCAATAATATTCAACTTACATTCATGAAGGGCAAGATTATTCACTCACCATTGGGAAAGCTGCAAGCTCCCTTGAATAAGGTCTATCCCATTTTGAACTAATTATTTGTTCCTGTGTGTGTGGTGCCATTTTCATTGGATTCATATTCATATCCATCTTACCATCTTCAATGTCTTGGATTTCTTTTCTAATAGCTGGAAATTCAAGCGTCAAGATGAATTGATTATGAAAAACATTTCTTGAGAGCTAATTTCTACTTTTAGGATTATTTCCTCACATATTAATGCATCGCAAAATCTATCCAGTTCCATTTTGTCTTCTGACTCGGTCGGTTCAATCATCAATGTACCAGAAACAGGCCAACTCATTGTAGGTGAATGGAATCCATAATCCATCAAACGTTTAGCAATATCAACAACTTCAATATTTGCGGTTTTTTTGAACTCTCTAACATCCAATATGAATTCATGTGCCACTAATCCTGTTTCACCTTTATAAAGTGTCTTATAATACTTTTCCAATCGTTTACTCATATAATTGGCATTCAAAATTGCAACTTGTGTAGCTTTTCTCAGTCCCTTCGGTCCCATCAATTTGATGTATGCCCAAGATATTGGTAAAATTGCCGAGGAACCATAAGGTGCAGCCGATACAGTTCCCAAAACTGAAGTTTCATCTACAATTCTACCATCCAATCCATCCATTGCAGGGTGTCCGGGGAGGAATGGAATTAAATGCCGCTTTCTATAATAGATGAACACAAAGTAATTCTCAAAATATAATGAGATAAGTAGAGATATTGAAGAATCTTACACTCCAATCGGTCCCATTCCTGGGCCACCACCACCATGTGGAATACAAAATGTTTTATGAAGATTCAAATGCGAAACATCACTGCCATAGTCTCCTGGCCTGCACAAACCAACTTGAGCATTCATATTTGCACCATCAAGATAAACTTGTCCACCTGCATTGTGTACCATATCGCAGACGTCCCCAATTGTCTCTTCGAATACGCCATTAGTTGATGGATAAGTAATCATCAGACATGACAATGATTTTTTATATCTATCAATCATTTCTCCCAAGTGAATTATATCGACAGAGCCATCTTTTTTCACGAATATTGGTTCTACTTGCATTCCTGCCATTTGTGCCGATGCCGGGTTGGTGCCGTGTGCAGAAATAGGTATCAAACAAACACGTCGATCTTGATTATTCCTTGAATCGTGATAACATTGAATTGCACGAAGACCGGCGTATTCGCCTTGTGCTCCACTATTTGGTTGAAAGCTTATTCCATCATAGCCAGTTATGTCACGCAAATCCTTTTCTAATTGCTCAAATAATTCACTATAACCTTGAGCCTGTTCGAGTGGAGCGAATGGATGCATATTGATGAATCCCGGAAGACTTGAAGGCATCATTTCCGTCGTAGAATTCAATTTCATCGTGCAAGAACCCTGAAATTGCAGAATCAACATATTTTTCATACGGTTTCGTTTTTAAAATAATAATCCTAATGATGCGAATGGGACTTGAATAATTTAGTTGTAGTTTCAAAATTAGGGAGGAAATTTACCAGGGGAATCATGCTGTGAACAAGTGACACATCCTTATTTTCCAATGATTTCATATAGCGAACAATTCTTGTTTCTGAATGATGAATATTGAATACCGGATGCTCTAAATACGGTGTAGTACGTTTAAAGACGGAGCATTCTATATTCTTATCGTCCATCATTTCCATTTCAACAATGTCTTCTATAGTTCGATCAACATTGAATACTTTCAATAGATCATTGACGTCTTCCGGAGTTGTCGTTTCATCTAAAGATATTCCCACAGTGCCATTTCCATTGTACCGTAAATTAATTTCTAAACTTTCAGCATTTTTTTTTATAACTGCCATTGGCTCATTGGGTAATACCGTGAGTGTATCGAAATAATATTTGTTAGCAATTTTATGATCACCAGACTCGAGTCCTTTTGCAAGAGCAATGGTCAGATTGTGGACTCTACGTGAAATATCACGTAATCCTTTAGGTCCATGATAAACTGCAAACATAGCAGACATATTGGCCAATAATGCTTGAGCTGTGCAAATATTACTCGTGGCTTTGTCACGTCTAATATGTTGTTCACGTGTTTGAAGTGACAGACGATATGCATCATTGCCATCAACATCTCTAGTTACGCCAACAACACGACCTGGCATCAACCGCACCAATTTATTGCGACAAGCGAAAAATCCTGCATGCGGACCACCATAACCCAGTGGAACACCGAAACGTTGGCTGGTTCCCACACAAATGTCAGCACCAAATTCACCAGGCGGTTGAAGGATAGCCAGAGATAATAAATCAGCCGCTGTACAAACCAAAGTCTACAAAACATTAATTGTCAAGTTATTTATTTGGTATTTTTTTCAGAGTTATGGTCATTTTCATCTTTTTCTCAACTTACTCCATTAGCATGGGCATTATCAATAAGTTCTTGATAATCATAGATAGCACCCGTCGTATCGGGATATTGAAGTAGGATCCCAGCAACGTCTTTCGATGATGTATCGAAATTGAAGACATCACCGACTTCCAATATCAACCCTAATGAATTAATTCTCGTCGCAATAACACTAATTGTTTGTGGATGCACTTTGTTAGATACAAATAATCGTTTGCGTTTATTGTAGCGATGTGCAAGAGCGAGTGCCTCGGCCGCAGCTGTTCCTTCATCCAGTAATGATGCATTAGCTACTTCCATTCCAGTCATGTCGCAAATCATTGTTTGATAATTTAACAGACTTTCTAGTCGTCCCTGAGCTATTTCTGGTTGATAAGGAGTATATTGAGTGGTCCTAAATAAGGTTGAAATGATTATCCAGTTCTTCACATTCAAAGGATCAATTTTTGAAATAAAATAATAATTGGAGAGACCTACCATCCAGGATTTTCAAATATATTTCTCATTATTGTATGTGGTACGCAGCAATTATTATATCCCATACCAATGTAAGTTCGCCATATCTTATTTCTCTCTGACATTTGCGTAATTTGTTTCATCAATTCATATTCCGCTGATTTGGATAAGAAAAAGAAAACAAAAACAATTAATATTCTTATTGCTAAATGAGATGTTATTTATAGACGACAGATATGAAGAAACGTGTATGGAATAATTTTTCTCTCGTAGATCACGTGAATTGAGATTACAGAAACACGAGCTTGACCTATGATGCGATAAAAACAATAATTTATCAGTCAACACAGGATCATGTGAGTTGATAGGACTTTTGCTACTGGTTTTATCGCAAATATGTTATTAAATGTTTACAACAAATTTCCACATTATTTTGCTTTATGGAACTCATTTGTTTATACTCAAACACTATCGGGGTCGACATGCCTCTACGTCATTAGAAGGCAAAAATATTGACAGAATATTATCATTGCAATTGTTTTGATCATTTTTTGTGGCATATTTGAATGTACTTACTAATTGGTGGGTCAATATCCAAGTCTTTGTCTCTCCTGATATTGCTGGGCACCGCAGCAGTTGTCAATTCTTCTAATGACTAGAGAAAATTTTGTTTTTTTTAAATTTCATTATGTGAAAGAAACAGCAGTTCGTATATTTTTTACAACTATTCACTCACTGTAAAACCAATTGTCTTCAACATTTCTGTTTGCTCGTAATTTCTGGGTCCAATATGCCTGGATTGAAATTCACGTTCTGGAAATAATTTCTCGAATTTTGTTGAGGAACGTAGATCGACAATCAATTGTCTTCTAATGTCGTGCTTTAAAGTACGTCGAATTTGTACGAGTCGTGAACACCGTGACAATCGCAAAGTACACTGCATTGTTTATATTTTTGTCAGATTCGCACAATTGAAAATCGAATATAATATTAATTAATTAAAGAAATGAGAAATTATGAGAACTCAATGCGATCGGTTTGTGCGAGTGCGACGATATTCGAATCACTAAAAAGCTTCCGACACGCCACGAGATTTTATATTCACGTGCAAAGTTATCACAATTCGATGTCACGACTCAAGTGATTATGAAGTGAACTCTCATTTGACCCTGAAAGCTGCATAATAGTTTTGAAATTATTTTGATACGTTTTAGTATACAAATGAAAAAACAAAGAGATTTCTTCAATGAAGGGGAGAAAATACATGATAAGAACGAACGCATACTCCTGTTAGATATCTGACAAATTCCTTATTTATTATTTATTCATAAATTTTCGGTATATACGTAAGTTTATCAATTGGTAAATCTAAGTGTCTGAGGATATAGTTTTCAATGTTCAATTCAGAAAAAACTGAATACTCTCATTCTCACAATCTATTCGCTTTTTTTTTTTGTAAAGAAAATATACTTAACAGAGAATAGAAGGATGAAGTCAAGTGAAGAACAAATCGATAATGGAATTCCAAGTTGTATAATTGAAAGAAGCATTCTACATCATAAATTTTTCCTTATTTTGAGAGAGAATTTTCGCCGACGATTTCGCATCAATGAAGAGATTGGCGATTTCTTCAACATCCTCTTTCTTTATCGTTGTTCTCCCATCAATTTTTGCTGTCAAATATGCTGGTGTTAATAACTGAGCGACGTAACGTAGTGTAGTTTTAGTTCCAAGCTCGCCAAGATGCGTCAGTGCCTCATCCTCAATTTGTAAACCTTCGGTGGTTGCCCGTAATTTAACAATTTGTTCAATTTCTGCTGTCGAATATGGCAAAGTTCTGATGATTAGTAGACGATCGAGCAGATCCAATGGAATTCCGTGTGGTGCAACGATGTCTTCTGTTCCACGAATCACACATCGACCACGATTCGTTGCAAAAATTACAATTGGCGCTATTGCACTCTCTAATGAACGATGAAGATATGTAAAGGTTTCAATGTCTAACATGTGTACTTCATCAATGAATAGAACACCAGGTACCAGTTCTGCAATTCCTTGATCTATATATTGATTGACAATTTTATTAACTTCCTTCCGTAGTTTATCTGTGAATAAAAAAACAATGAATAAACAAAAGGATCAATTATAGTTGTACGTACATGTCTAATAATACAGAATTCATTGGCGAGTCAACATATTGCCATCAAAGTTCCATGCTCACCTGTTATTTCTGTCTTTTTCGGTTTCATCAACTGTCCCATCATCGACATAATATCTTGGCCACCTTGTGGTTTGGCATTCGCTACATCTAAATCGTGTAATGTAACATCTTGAACAACCTCTTTTTTCTTATGAACTTCACCCTTAGGTAATGGTACGTATTCTTCAGCTTCTAAATCAAACTCAGTAGCATAATTGTCACTTCTACCCTGTCGTTTAACAGCACCACTGTTAGCTTCTATATAAATAACATCACCAGTTTCAACTTTTTCCTTTTGCAGAGATTGATAAATAGATGGATCCAATTTGAGTTGTTTCGTTCCCTTCGCAGTTTTCAAACCAATTATTACTTGTGACACTGTTTTACCATATCCACCCATTGGATTTTCAGTTTCTACTGGTGTTAATTCGGTAACTTCACCCTCATAAACTTCTTTGGTTTCCCTGATACGTAAACCAATTGCGCGTCGGAAATTCTCCATCAGAACTTCGGTTTTTTTAATCTCTGAACTGTATACTTCTGAACCAACCATCGGACAGAATGGTACTTTGCTCCCAAGTTCCTGAGCAATAGCAAGAGCAATTGCAGTTTTACCTGTTCCAGGTGGTCCAGCCATCAACACAGCACGGCCTGCCATTTTTTTCGATTTAATAAGGTCAACAACAATACCAGCAGCCTAAAATAGGGATTCAATGATCAATTGATGAATATCATGCATTCATTAAGTCAGTCATACATTTAATGAATGTTGTAATATAAATAGAGATCTAACCTCTCTCGCCGATTCCTGTCCCACGAGGCCAGCGGCGAATTGAATCGCAAAACCAGATTCATCAAGACCTAAACCTTTTATATGAGTATGAGCTGATATACGCTGCGTCTTGGACGCACTTTTCACTTCCTCAATCTTCATCCTCGAATAATTACTTCACTTATCTATAAAACGCAGAATTAGGAAAAACTCAACGCCTCGCCGGTTGTCGATTGTTTTATCAATAAACGTGCGTTGTATTTATATTTTTGGTTTACTGAGTGGCGCTAGTAGGCGACGATTATCATGGAATAAATCAATTCGTGAGTCACTTTGTTTGCTATCGACATTAAAGTTAACTGTTAATAAATAAATCAATTGCGTTATTGTCATTATCATCTACGAATTTATATATTCGATTGTATTCAAAAGAATTCGTAATAAATTCATTATGTTTCACAGGTAGCGTCATTTTCAAATTCAAATTTGGCGCGTTTCAAATTTTTTTACGACTCCAGAAATTTTTCAAGTACGAATGATGATGCAATGAAAGAACGGGATAGAGGTGGGAAATCAATCCTTTTGATATCTTACAATATGTAGAAATTAAAAATGACTAAATTTCTTTCTTCTAATCGTATTTTACAAAAAGGGAAAACAAATTGTTTATTGGTAGTATTCAAGATGGCGTAATGGTTTTTTTCTCATAATCAACATGGCGCTTACATATGTATTTGTGTGTATAAAAAAAAATTTGCAATGGCGTCTTTGATACTATTCAAAGTCAATTGTTACTCGTGACTTGCGTAATTTTATAAATAATCTAAAAAAGGGATTTTTAGTTAAACAATGGATAAACCACAATATAAATTAAGTTGCACACTAGTCGGGCATAGTGAAGATGTCCGTGCCATTGCGAAATTCGAGGATGGTACGTTGATTTCAGCTTCACGCGACAAAACTGCTCGTGTATGGAGACCCAGCCGGTACTAAATACTTTATACCATTATTAGAATATGATTACAGTTTTATAACCTATCAAACTGTTGCTTGATATTAATATATAACGAAGAAATGGAGACAAAAGCGAAACAAAATTCCGTTTATAATATCCATGATATTTTATTCACAGGGACAGTTTCGAATATACCCAGTCAGAGGTTTTACATGGCCACAATAATTTTGTTAGTTCAGTCTGCGTATTGAATCCGACTGAAAAATATCCATCCAGTCTTATTATCACTGGTAGCAATGATAAAAACATATGTATTTATGTTTTGGGCGAATCTGAGCCAATGCAAACAATTAAAGCACATAAAGATACTGTGTGTAATTTAAGAGCTGGCGTTGATGAAGGAACATTTTTATCAAGTTCATGGGATATGAGCGCAAAATTATGGAGTCTAGACAATGTTGATGATGCTAAATTGATTTTACATGGACATACCCTTGCAGTGTGGTGTGTCGCTGAAATAGGAAACAAAACAATTGTCACTGGATCAGCTGACAAGTTTGTTATTGTATGGTTGAGAAATGGCAAGCAATTACACAAGCTTACGGGTCATACTGATTGCGTCAGAGATATTGCTGCCATCAAAGATGATGAATTTTTGACTTGTGCCAATGATGCAACAATAAAACATTGGAATGCGATTAACGGCGCATGTTTAGGCACGTATTATGGCCATGACAATTATATATATGGCATTTCAGCAGCAAATAATGGCACAATTGTTGTTTCATCGGGTGAAGATAAATCCATAAGAGTATGGAAAAATGGTGAAGTTGATCAGACAATATTGTTGCCAACTTCATCAGTATGGTGCGTTGTACTTCTACCCAATAATGATATTGCGGCAGGATCGTCTGATGGAATTGTTCGTGTATTCTCGGCAAATCCTGAACGTTGGGCGAGCGCGGAAATGCTAAAGATGTGGGAACAATGGATAATTGATGATCAGATTAAAACTCAAGCTGAATCAAATAAGAATATAAAGGTCAATGAGTAAGTGTGATGATTTGTTTATTCTAACAGACAAATTAATTATTTTGAATAGTTGAATACTAATGAATAGATGCTGAATCTGTGTGTGGCTGCCTTAGGCTGCCACCATTGTCAGAATTGGATCAACCTGGTAATCGTGATGGACAAACAAAGATGTTCAATGAAAAAGGAAAAGCAGTCGTTTATTCCTGGTCAGCGAGCGACCAACGATGGGTCAAAATCGGCGATGTTATTGGTGAATCGGGCGGTGGAGGTTCATCGAAGCAGATGCACAATGGGATCGAATATGATTACGTATTTTCTGTGGATATACAAGATGGTGTCCCACCGTTAAAATTACCATATAATAAAACGGACGATCCGTGGGTGGCAGCACAAAAATTCATTCATGACAATGAACTTAGTCAAATGTTTTTAGACCAGGTATTCGCTTTCGTAATTATTCTTCATTCATACTCATAAATATAGTGGTTTTCATGGAGAATGATTCATTCCAACAGGTTGCTAATTTTATTATAAAAAATTCATCGAGTGCACCAACCTTCAACGCAAATTCACAATTTGCTGATCCATTCACCGGTGGTAGTCGCTATATACCAGGTTCAGGGTTACCGAATGCACATGTAGCACCATCATCAACCGTGTCCAGTGCCCCAGCTGATCCATTTACTGGTGGTAATCGATATATACCTGGTGGAAATCAAATGACAACGACATCATCGTCTTCATCGTTATCGAATACTTCAGCAACATCATACATTCCTCATGCTATTTATTTGAAGTTGGAGCAAGCCAATTTGACGGCAATACTTGGTAAACGATTCACGCGATGCACTAAGAGGAAACTCATGCACTCACAAAACTTTCAACATGATATTACAAAGAAACTTTTATTCGTTTATATTTGCAGAAAAATTGCGAGAGTTGAATAGTAAACAAGTGGAGAGTGGATTACGGCTATCTGATGAGCAACTAGAGTCTGCTGTGCAACTAGCAAAAGCTGGAAGTTTTGAAACTAGTTTAGAGGATTTCAACAATTTTTGGCAACTACTTAATTGGCCAAGTGAATGTGTTTTCCCCGTGCTCGACATTGCGAGGCTAGCAGTGCTACATAAAGAACCTAATAATCAACTCTGTAATGACAATTTGACACCAATTATTATGCGTCACATTGCGAGTGATGCATTAGCTGTAAATCAAATGTTGGCATTTCGACTGTTAGCAAATATGTTCAATCACGAACGTGGTGAAAGATTCGCTCTGATGCACAGCGATGAGGTTTTAGATGCATTAACAACGTTGCAAACGCTTGGGAATAAAAATAATCAAGTGAGTGTATTTTTATTGTTTTTCTACTTTTCTTGGCATGGAAATGATATTAGTAGATGACATAAATATTTATTCTTGTATTTCATCTTTAGGTTGCGATAACTACATACATGCTGAATTTAATAGTGGGATTAAATAAATTAGACGATGCCCAAGCACGAACGCGTGTTCTCAATGTAATGATAAATATGCTGCCAAATTTGAAAGAATCCGAGGCTGTTTTTCGATTACTCGTAGCGCTGGGTACACTTTTATTGACGACGTACAATACTGAGGAACGATTGGGACTGATTTCATTAGTGAAACAATCAACAGTTACAACAAATTTGTTGAATGGATATTCGAATCATTTAACAATGTTCGATCCACTTGGGAAAGTTTCGAAATGTTCAAAAGATATAATGGATATAATTGCCTAAAAATGATAATTTTTGTGATTTCGAAAAAAATGATATTTTTTCAGCTGCACGCGATCACACGTTCATCGCATATAATTATAAGTTTGCTTTTGGATTATAATTGCTAAAGGTGTCATCAATTAATTTTTTCACTTTTAATTTTCATTAGAAAGACTTCCTGGATGTCATTGCAACTCACAAATTATAACGATTATAATTTCTTTTTTTCTAACAGACTAATGTATTGAAGAACCAAATATAAATGAATATATTGCAAATGAATCAGAGCCGTCGAACTGCATACGCCTTATAATTAACCCTGGAAAATTCGATATTTTACTTGTTAATTCATACACAAAAAAAGAAATGTGGGTAAAATTTCTGGACAACTGCAACTTAAATTGCAGTGCAATGTATTTCTAATTGTAATCAGTTAGAATATATCTATACAACGATATGAATATAAAATAATAATTTATATATATGGACATATATATGGATGTATTATACATAATCTGAATATTTCTTATTTATTTTTTCAATTTTTTCCATCTTTTTTACGTCCAATAAACGTACAACAAACAACAGTGGTAGTAGTAGAATATTGTTATTACATATTATAACGTCAAATATATATACATATAATATAATATGTATATTTTTGTTTACTCAATCTTTTGAATTATTCCTCTTATACACGCATAAGATCAATTTAATTCTTTTGCAATATTAATAGAATTGATTAGAACTAGTTATCGCGATTACATGAAAAATAACGTTCACGGTATACATCAATTTACATTTTTTATTGTGGATACTTTAATCAATTTTTAGTGTTTGTTTATAAGAAGGGACGAAAGGGTTAATCTGATTATTACATACCTACATGTATAATACATTGAGATAGTTATGGTTTTTTTTCAGGCCATTATTGGCTCGTGATTGGAATGTACTTCTACATCATTTATTAATCTTCTATATCGATCATTTGTGTTTGGTTTTAATTTTCTTTCGTTTCTTTTTCATTTTTATTTTTTTATAAAAATAAACTTTCTATATATCCTTGAGATCTGCAAGACAATAAAAGCGGTAATTCCCGATTTTATCCAAATTTTGAGGTCAATGTGTCCATTTTTCAACCTAAATATTCCAAGCTAAATATTTCATTAGTAAAGATTCCAACAGATTTGTTTTTGTATTTTTGTTTTCTATATAAATTATGAATATATGAATGTCACAATTCTTCTTTCTTCTCATATTGACAGATCAACAAGTAATTGTCAGTGGATTCGATTTGTATGTTACGTTTAATGATTAATACATTATTCATCTTCGAAGTTTTTGAGAAGACATCTAGATGCCCGAATCAAAAAAATATATATATGTCTACAAATATTACACATATGATAAAAGAAAAACAAATTGAATTAACAGTTCGTGCGTGGTTAATATCGATAAAACGTGTATTCTACAGTTTTGTTTGCTTTACTTGATTATACATCATTATTATTACAATTATAATCGCGACCGACTCAATAAGTCTGATTATTTCATGAGGAATGCCCTGTAAAAATGCACTGATCCATATTTTTGTGGGCTTTTGTATCTATTTACTGTCTATATACGAACGTTATCATTTCTTTCTTTCTCTCTATTTATTCTCATTAATAGCTCCGGAAGCCAGAAAGCGTTGAAGACACTTTTTTTTTGTTCTTTTACTAAAGATAAGTCACTTCAGTGTGTGTGTAAGTGTGAGTGGGTGTATATCATTGTCCGCATTTTCGTGTGTATACATTTTTATTTGAATTCTCAATCTGATAATCACATCTCTAGTGTGTGCCATGGAAATAATGATATTAATTCACAATTTGAGTACTCATCGTATTCGCGGTTTCCAAACAAATATTTAATGTATGTGTAGATATATATAAATTTTTTCTTTTTCAATGTAAACATAAAAACGAGACATGTTTTATGTGCACAATTAAAATTCGACAGAATATCATCTTACGGTATTGAAGAAATTAAACACAGCCTCGGTACACAATCGACGATTTTGTGGAAGGAAACTTGGAGAGCAATGAAAAAATAGTAAAATATAGTATAATTTTTTGTTTGTTTAGTTAGTTTGTGTGATCTTATTTCTGTTTTGAATTCGATAATACTACATATCAGGTATAAAATTATATTCTAGAAAATAATACACAGACACATTGGAGAGTGTCACGTGTTGTTTTAATATACGTTTGTATTCCTCTACCATTTTTTGTTAAACCGAATATTCTCTACTCAGATATTCCTGTTAATCCAATTTTTCATTCGCTGGAGTTGCCAAATACTATAAATTGTGTAGTGAATGTCGATTCCGGTCTCGTTCTTTTTCCCCTTATACATCTTACATTTTAATAGACGGTTTCGTTTACGAAAAAAATTGCGGAAACTTCATATGTTGTAGAAAAAAATAAATAAAATAATTTTCTCTTTTATTGGTAATTTTTGTATTCCACTGGTATGTACTTTATAAAATACTTTCGAACGTACGTGTTCAATGGTATGTGATAACGTAGAGAAATAAGAATTAAAAAAATATTTAAATATTTGAAAAGGGAGAAATAGGGGGAATAAATTTTATGGGATTGTTGGATTCACATAGAAAGTCAACAATGATATCTACACTTCATCTTAGCCATTATTTGCATTCAATATCGATATACAAATATATATGTATAGATGGGATATTCAATTATATATACACATATCTATATATGTATATAGATATCCTCCCTCGCACATTTACAAGAAAATTTTTCATGTGAAATGTACAAAAAAAGTACAAGAAACGACAGGAAATTTCCTGCCACAATTAACTTTTTTCCATTATTTATTTTGATCCCCCCTAGCCTGCAGGGAGTAATTTTATCTCAATGACGGAGTAATGATAATATGGCGGACGTTGATATAAGGACCGTGGCAATTGTGTGCTTGTGAATTAATTCGACTGAGGGACAGAAGTCCAGAGTGTATCTGAGAGAAAGAGAGGGATAAAGAGCGGAAGAGAAAGAAACCATCATAAATTTCTGTGGATTTTTTCTCTATCTCTCTAAACATTTCTCTCAGTTGGAAGAAAAAATAGAAATTAATTCTACAGTTCGACCGGCGAACAAATATCCGTCACAATTACAACAGTCAATAGTTTTTTACTCTCTCCCTTGAGTCACAACCGATTTTGTTTGTTTTTTTTTTCCTTAATTTTTCTATTCGCTCTTTTCGCAAATATCTCATTTCATTTTCATACTTCGTCTCGTTTTAACACGACGACGGCAAAAAGAATCTCCAATTATTTGAATTTGAAGATTGTCATAAATATTTTGCATTTTGCAAAATCATTTGGAAAAATGTTCGGGAAAATGAATACAATATTGAAATGGAGGGACCTTAAAATTTGTATTGGGTCCCCCCAGGCTCGTCTCATTCAGCCGGTGTACTTGCAGCCCAACGATCAAATTCAATACCTGAATCGGGGCTTAAACCTAAATCGATTGGACTGAGAAAACTTGGCGCTGGACAATTACAAACACCGCCAGGTTGACATGCACCAATACAACGTTGATTATTTATACGTTTACGATCACCACGATCGCGTAATTCACGTTCGAAACTGTGCAATTGTTCCATGAAATGAAAATTTGGCGCAACATTTGTTTTACGACTACGTACCAAATTAAAAGCATCATTTAATGTTAAATTGCACTTGTGCATCAGGTATGCTATTGTTATTGTGACTGAACGTGACACACCAGCTAAACAATGAACCAGAACACCTTTGTCCGAGCTCCTTGCTTCCTCTGAAACAAAAATAAATATATATGAAATATTGAAATCAATATACAGATGAGCTATTGAAAAAATAATAAATATTTCTCCCGTATTCTGTGCAATAATTTTAACTCAATTTTTCAGTGAATTTCATTACTCATGTAAAGTGAAATTAGAATTTCGAGAAACCGCAACCCTCTATGATAACGTTCTACTAGCGACACGAGACTGCATCCTCTGTACTGAATATTCTAGCCTTGAATATTATCTAGAGAACCAAGTTTTGTACCAAAAAGTATTTTTAATCTCATAATTATCATAACACAAGAAACTCCCAATTGAAATTTAATCAGAATATCCACCAGAAAATAACAAAACATTTAAAACTCCATTCATAACTACTTTGAAAACGGAAATTATTTATTAAAAGGGTAAGAATGAACGTAGGTGTGTGAATGTGCTGAAGGAAATAATGAAAGAAAAGCACCACCTCCCTTTTCAAGTGTGAATGAATGAACGGAAGTAAAATTTAATGCTCCGATTGTCAACTTGAGGAAGGAGGGGCTCATGAAATGTATTTGAATATATTCCTTACATGCTGTAAAAGGTAAAGCATTAAGCAGAAGATACCTGATGGATAACAATGGCTACATGTGTATGAAGTATCAGTATGTGTACATTTCTTGGTGGCATTTCATGATGCGTGTATTTAACTATAAGAAAATATCCAAGTGCGACCCCCTCAAACCGGACATCCGTTGTTTAATTGTTTGAGGCTTTGACGGCAACACGTGGGAAACGTTTCTATTTATAAGGAATATATGACCTCCCCTTTTCCATTTTTTTTTCCACAGTTTCATACCCCCTCTCGTCTCGGTTTCATTCATTTGCGCCCAAACTCAATGTTTCTTAAACAGGAAATCCTGTTTGAAAAGATGCCGCCCAATCCAGGAATTCACTTCTGAGAATTGCCGACGATATGAAATAAAATGATGTCATATTGGTTCGTAGGAAAAGAGAAAAATAGAAAAAACAGGAGGGGAAAAAAACATAAATACTGAAGGAAAAAGTTTGATCATCATTTTTCTTGTCTCAACTACTCTAATTAAATTATTCACGTGATATTGATGATGATTATTCTTTTCATCATTGGAATTGTGAGAAGAATTTGATCGCTTGAATTAAATGCAAGAGTGAATACAAGAAGATTCTCTTTCTATTAAGTCTCTGGCTTACGCACAAATTAAGTGTTACGAACCGCGCGCGAAAGTACATTGAACTCGGGCGTTTGCATTGATGTGGCTCACTGGAGGGAGAATTATATATGAGAGAGTAAAATGAATATATAAAAAGAAAGAGTGAGTGAGTGTGTAGCTATTAAATAGAGAAATAAAAAACATAGGAAGAATGAAGAAATACTTTATTAAGAGCGAAAGTGAAAATTATATCATATTTGTATTAATAAAATGTCACTCACCAATGAACTGTATAGCTTGTGGAAAAAAGCTCGCTAAATTCTGGCTCCAATGATCACTAATTGGTATTTGCATATACTTAATTGTACCATCACTTTCAAATACATTTGGTAAATCTGGCGTTACATTAAGTATATATTGTATCCGATGGCGTGATAATGCCTCATGATCTTCGCTATTTGCAGCATTTCCAAGATATAAATGTGGTAATATCTCAACTGGAAAATCTTTATCCTCATCTGGGCCTTAAATGAGTAACAATAAATTATATTAGATTAATCATTATAATGAATCATTCCATACTATAAAGACAAATTTGAATGTAACAAATGTAGTAACAAATTTCCTCATTCGTTTATTTGTTTTACCCACCAACAGAATCACACGTACTGTCACTATCTGAATCTGAATAAGCTCTCGTGGGTGGTGTAGATATTCGGAGAGATCGTAGACCCATTAATTCGCCCACATTATTCTCTTGGCCAGGTTGACCCTCAGTATTTGATTGACTTCCTTCACACCATTCTGGATAACGGTCTCTAAATGCTCCAAACCCACCTGTAAAATGAATGAGAGTCATAAATTTTTTTTCAAATGAAATAATAAAACATTTTGTGTTAAATATTATCTCAATTGCACTCGAACTCCATAAACGTGTACGGTAGAAAACAAAGATTTGAATAAATATCCTCGTTGTTTGTTATCAGTGTGCGTAATGTTAATTTATGATAATCATGAATGTTCATATGGATATCTATAGTATATAGCAATGAATAAAGATCAAGGAGACATGTGTCATGAATGAACAGAGCTAGAGCTCATGACGGTTGATGTGAATGAGAATTGACCAACAGATATATAGATAAAGGCAATGTGGTGGATGGTTTGAGGTTGAAGCTACAAATTATATCGTTCTCTTTCTCCCTCTGTCTCTTTTCATTTCTGTCATTCTCGCTCAATCTCTATGGCTAGTTGTAGGTACCCAGTAGAAATGCCTCCCACACAAATCAATACTTCATTCACAACTTTTGCTTTGCGCCGTAGTAGGTTCAACTGTCTGACAGTTCTTATTTCAATATAATATAAAATACCTCTGATGGTCGCATAAATTTTAATTGTATGACCAGCTGTGCTTTCATAATTTTAAAAACGTATCTTGATATAAAGAAGTTAAACTATTGACGTGTTTATTCGCAATTATTATAATGAATATAATTTTTGTAGCTTGATTAAAAAAATTTAATCATAAACATTCAGAAATGATTTATTACAATTTTTATGTTGCAATTTACTCTTTTTTTGGATTCGTATATTTGTGTTTGACTCAAATATTGATTCAATTGATAAAATGAAAAACGTAAAAGAAACTGAGAACAAGATGATAATTAATTTCAAAAATCGGATCTCATGTTTCATTATTGATGATAATTATTTTAAACTTCTCTATATATTTATCATCCTACACGTTATTTACACAATTAATTGAAGCCTATATAATGCACGCTCTGTTACGCCTAATGTCGAGTCATTGCCAACTCTACAGAGTCGACTCTCTTATGACCCCTCCGGGTCATCCATAATTGACAGTTGTCTAGAGGGAGAGAGAAAAAATAGAAAAAAAATAAGAAATGTAATAAAATAAAATAAAACCCTCAACTGTACCAATGATAGAATGAGTAGAAAATGAGCAAATTAGCTAAATGAAAAATGTAGAGAGTAGAATTTAAAAGTTGATTAAATGATCGTAAATCGTCAATGATCAATAAAATATATAATAAATTAACAAATAATCGGTCCTCACCTATCAACGTTGCAACATAACCGCCACAACACCTCAATCTCCTACTCAATACTTGAATTGTTTCACCCTGATGACCAGCTGGATCAGTTGAATCACCAATGAGAACAAATGTACCACGACTGTCATCATCACCATATAAAAATACTTCAACACGATTTCTCAATTCCAAACATCTTATTGTTGCTAATAAATCAACTTTACCAGCAGCTAATCTTCTTAGCATAATACTTGGTATTGCCAATGGTACAGAACCTCGTATATGTGCATCCAAAAAATCTGAATGTCCACGACAATCCAATATTAATAGTCTATCAGGTCCATTATGTGATCTCAATTCATTGAAAAGCCACTCTGCCTCAACAACACCCTCATCAATTATACCTTCGCCACGCATATTGAATTAGATAACAATTATATATTTATCATAAAATATTTTTCATCCACAATTTATGGCACCACGCACAATTATTACTTACAATTTATATAATTCTCATCGCTACACATGTTTCTTATCATTTCCATATGCAATGTAAAACAAATACGAATTAAACGAAAACAAATTCATAAAATTGAATTCAATCAATCAATATAACTGATTCTGTTGCACTTTCTTTCGTTTCTTTCTCAATTCCATTTGCACAATTTATCGATTTTATCTTCGATACCCAATGATAATATTCACCACCATTAATTAGCACATTATTACTTCCACCAATCGAATGTTCATAGCAAAACAAAATACTCATCTTCTGTATAATATGAATCCATACAATAGCAACAAAAACAATTGATTATAAATATAAATATGTGTGCAGCAACAAATCAAACGCGATAAACAAAATTGTCAATAAGTATTTGAATTACACCCACAAATAATAACTAATTCACATGAACGTTAAAGAAAACAAGCAACTGTTGACATTCTGCAGCTAATAACATGAATTCGTTGATGTTACTCTCAACATTTTGTGGATATTAACAACTTTCCCCTCATTTTTTCTCCACAATATATTTTGTGTGGATACCACATCCGGTAGGACAAAGTGGTTGGTGCATTTCTCTGCTCCCACGGATGAATCCTTCACGGAGGGATGCTGCGCTCCCTCTGTATCTTCCCTCAAAGTTATCCCACACACACACACACACCTGCAATTTTCCTGTTTTTTTTTCTCCTCCTCTATTCCCACGTTCTCATCTTCACTTTGATCACACAAATTGCAACCGAATCCCTTGCAAATTGTTTACCAATCGTTTCGCCAAATTGTTCATTACACCATCACCAAATTTTTCCACCTCCCTCTATCGTAGCATTGCAATAAAAAAACATCCATAAACACGTCGTAAACACTTCAAGTATACTTGGCGCTTCACTCGCTCATTTTTTCTCTCAATCTCTAGTACATCACACCAATCACCTTGTTATTTTCATATACTCATTCTTTTTCCTTCCTCGTATCTACTTGTTCACAATACAATTGTACATTGTTTACAATTAAATATTTCTGAAACGACACGAATAGAATGTTCAATGATTCGTCTTATCTCTGTCATACGATACCGTTATCACAATTATTATTTGACTTTTATTATTTTACCCATGAAAAAAAATTCGTTGTGCGTGAAATATTTGTTTTCTTCTCGTGTTCTTTCGTGTTTTTTATTTCATTCCAGTGTCGCTCTGTTATTATTTCATTGAGAACAAATGAAAATATCACGCAATACACAACCGCACGTTTATAAAATCACTTGTAAGTGTGTACGAGAGAGAGATAAACGTATACACACATTATATATGTATCTATATACCACCACGAGCACTTTTTTAAAGTCTTTCCTCTGTGTACAACCACACCTTACCTCGAGCGTCCTTCCATCGAGAATGGGCAAATGGCGGCGTGGTGATTTTACAAGCAAAATAGTGGGAGATACATGGGAAATGTTGGTGATTGGTTCAACATCACGTGGTTTTGTTAATGGCGACCAATGAAATTTCACACTGACGTCAGTTCATTGACAAAAGATGTTTTCATTAACGAGGCGTGGGTAGAAAGAGAGAAAGACAGAATGAGGAGTTTGTGTTTCTCTGAGTGATGTGTTGGGAGTTGAGGGGAAGTTGTAGGAGAAAAAATATGAAAAAATTTGCGAAAAAAAAATATGTGCGGAGGCAATTGAAGTGTTTTGTATGTGTTTATGTAGATGGTTGGGTTTGTAGGTGTAAATAATGTCGAATTTTGCGTTGTAGGTGTAGATTTAGGTATGTATAGGTTCGTTTGAGAAGGAGAAAGGCGAGAAACGGAGGTTATGGTCGTTTTTATAGTTAATATTTAGATTTTTATTTTCATATGGGATTTTTAGGAGTGTAGAAGTATTTGAGGGGTGTTGATGAATACTTTTCAGGGTTTGAGGGGGATGGTATTCATAATTATTATAAATTTGTTGGTTAATTTGTGTAAATGGATGGGGCAAATTGAGTGAGGCCGGTCAGTTAGGTTCTTTGCCGAATAATAATATTCAAATTGTCTCAAATATTTTGATGTATCTTTGTTATTTATTTATTTATTCATTTATTTATTCGTTTTTGTTAATCAATGGGCTATTGGATATTTGTTTGAGTATGTTAATGTTCATTCCTTGTTTAGATATATATATATCTCTCCCTGAAGGGAGAATACTATAAATATCTTTGTCGTTGCCAGTATTATGTGTGATGTAATGAGGTATTTATAGCAGGGGAGGCGTGAATGAGGGGTTGATGGGAAGAATATAAGAAGGGAGGCCATGAACGTCTGTATTGCTGATTTTTTTTATTATATACATTCCGATGTTGTTTTATTTTTCTTTTTCAAATTTGATGAGGGAGCATTAAATATTGCTCAATGATGATCTATTATTTCTTGATTGTTATGAGGATGTATTTTTAGAGGTAATAAAATTTTATTGATTGAATTTTAGTGGGCATGGTCAGCTATTCATGATCGAGATTAGACCTTTTACAGGTAAGGTCTTGACTCGAAAAAGAAATTGGTTAGTCAATATTATTTACATATTTAATGTGATACTTAAATGCTATTGATCATCAATGTCTATATTTACTGTTATTATTATCCTCATTCATGCTCTATGAATTGTGATTTGAAGGGTTTGGGGTATAAAAGGGTATGAATGAATAAAGAATTTATGTATACCTCATCAACTTTTTACCCCAACTCTTTCAAATTCATGTTTGTATGATAGTACTAACTCATTCAACTCGTTTTGTTACTGAATCAAAAGCTAACCTTGACCCTGAATGTGTTTTTTTCTCTTCATTGATATAGGCAATAATTAATCGAGAAAACTGTTCGTATGAATATTGGTATTACAGGATGAATAAAGATGCATTTTCTCGAGGAAAAATATGTTAATACTGGAATTTCAATGTGATTAAATGATTTCAGGATTTACGATGAATATTGATGTGAGTATATGAAAAATTATTAGATGTCTGTTAATAATTTTTCTTTTCAATACACAATGGGAGTCACATGGAAAAACTGTCCAAAGTTCTCAATTTCGTCAAAACAAGTTTTGGAACCATTGAACACCACATTCCAATCACACAAAGAACAAAGGTACTTCGAATGGATTCCTGATGATTTTGCTTCCATTATCTTCCTATAGTCATCCGGTAAACTCTATAAATAGTTCTGATATTTTTTTTCATTTCCCAAATCTTTTTTCTTATCATACTGATAAGACCCTCCGAATTCATTAATAACGACATAAGCACTTAACTATTAAATCAAACATCACCAGATAAAATAGAACAGAAACTCAATAAAATATTTTATAACAGAGCATTCGGAAATCACTTTAATCCGAAGGATCATTCACGTCCATTCATTTCTTCCATTCCACTCTCAGCCCTATAATGCAATCACAATTTTTCAGCCCTTAGATCGTCCTCAGATCCAACATAATAAACAATAAATAAAAATAAAATAGTAATTTCAAATTCAATTTTCGTTTCAGACAAGAAGGAAATGAATCAACAATCAAATGATGCTCTATATAAAACCTCGGAGGAAGAAAATTGCAAGGAGTGCTGTACATCTTCCTCTCTTCACCTGTACACACCAGCATCTGCTTATTCAAATCTACAACAAGCACAACAAAGACACCACACTGAATGTATCTCCAAAGTATCTGCATCTCTGTGTCGACGTAGAAACAAAGTGGGAGACGAATACATAAAAAAGATAGAAAACACGAATGTGTTCGTTCGGCATTGTACGTTCTAACGTATTCGTCGCGTACGTAAGGCCTTCACTTGGTTGGGGCGCGGCACACACCCGCAAAACGTGGGATGTTATATACGTAGCATTCCATTCATTTGGGGGCCCGTTGGCGGCGATGTCGTTGAAGATTTCCACGTTCGATCGCCTTCCCCTCTATCACTTCAGCTGCCCCTAACCCCTTGCCATTATCCGCCCTCGCTTCACAAACGTCCTCGAGAAAGCAAGGAGCGGAAGGGCCATCATGCGCTTGCTAGAGGGAGTAGGCGGATGAAGATTGTTCGTGTATAGAGATATATATATTATATATATACATCTCCACACATATAATACAAGTCGACCTTCCACGAAACGATCCCTGGCACGTGAACTCGCGTGTATGGAATCCTGTTCTGTGTATCACCACATACACATAGACATTTTACATATTGCCCATTGCTGTTTCTATATATTCATATCGTTTTATATACCTTTCCTCTCTGCCTTTCTCTCATGCAAAGTAATTTTGGCGCGACGGGATATTTTATACATATATATATACAATTTGCTTTTGTATATCGCCTATACACATAAAATTAAATCTAACTTAAAACTGGGTAATCCTCAAAATATCTTCATTCAGTTTATTATGTCCTAATTTTTTTTTGCTGCTACTCAATGAATTGTGCAATTCAGAAAAAAAGTAGAGGGAATAAGAAAATTTTTTCTTATACTGTTCATTGATTATATAGGTCGATTGAGCGTAATGTGATTATGAACAGGCTGTTCCCTCCACTGTTCCTTTTCAATTCATGTGTCAGGCGGTTTTATAATATATATGTGTGTGTGTATATATATATATAATGTATTGATGTCTGGTAAAATCAGGTAGGTCATGCACACACACGTTTCTGTGTCATCAGACATCCAGAGCACGCACGCTCTTTTTGATTATGTAATTCACTTTTTGAATGACAATACCTCATATATGTGCTAAGTAAATATACAAACATATGTGTGTATGTATATCACATGAGTAAATATACATTCCATTGATAAAGTGATGTGTAATGAATATGTATTTTCATTTATTCTCGTGAATTTAATAGCTACATTTTTATTTATTTAGTAATTAATTAATTTTATTTTTCTATGTTTAGATGGCATGAATTAAATTGAGCGATGTTGTGTGCGAAATGTAATAACACATTTCATATGGTCAATGAGTAATTCACGTGGGCGAAGTGTGTATGTATGTTTACGTGTCTATATAAATATGTAATGGTTTTCATGTACTGTAAGTACTGTATGTATGTGCACGCGCGTATTTGTATTTGTGAGATCGATCTGCCCACGGATAATCTCCAGATGGACCGGAAGTACGTCTGCCCACGACTATAAAAATGATGATATATATTTTATCTCTGCAGGTAAATCTTTCACATCTGAATGTGTTTATGTGTATCGAAAGGAGTG
Organism: Meteorus colon; assembly: GCA_030523085.1. NCBI lineage: Eukaryota > Metazoa > Arthropoda > Insecta > Hymenoptera > Braconidae > Meteorus > Meteorus colon. The sequence continues at coordinate 654,047 of JAPYZH010000046.1, forward strand.
CTGGTATTAATTCAATATTTATTGTAATTAAATTCCATAATTTATTCATTTTTTATTGATAATATGAAAGTGATCTCAAATAGATGATGATGATTTTGATCAGAATGTTAATTTTAACATTTTCAATTAGATAATCAATTTGCTATGCCACGTTTATAATTGATTAGTATAAACATCTAATTAATTAAAATCCAATTAATTATTCATTAATGCTGCATGTTAAATTAAGTAATGCTATTTAATTATTATTAATTGAAATATAATAGCGATAACTATTTATATAAACTCCAGAACATTTTCATTTATTTTTTATTTAATTCTTTGCGGGTGTTTAGAGAAAAATGATTCATGACTATTTAACAAGACAGCGATCAATATCATATTCATAGATAATTAAAAATTCTTCATTCATAGACCATACCATGCAACATCGAATTTTTTTTTTCTTATACTTTATCATTGTCATTATCATCATCATCACATCGTCTTGTGCGCGCACATATAAAATATAAATACATATCTTTTACCCTGTTGGCATTTCATTGCAATATTCATCCATGCTATAAAATATTTATGACGTGAATGATATTCATGGATACCAAGTGTGTATAGTTGATAGACACATACAGAAACATAACTCAGCTGTAAAATAATATATATGTATAAATACACCTAGTGAGTAAGTGCAATGATATGTGTGGAAACCGATTATCGTTCAAGCTTCAAACACAGATGTTGTCTTGGTATATCCGTTGAATAGAAACAAGCGGAAGTAATGACTACAACCATACGACACAGTCATTGACAAGAAATTTTCAATGCACATGTATATCTGTATATGCATTGAAATGTTGAAATGTTTGTGTGTAATGTATGAGTGTTGGTTTATACATAGTTATAATGTGTTTGTGTGTGATTACTACGAAAGGAGGCTCCAGGTTGACAGGAAATGGTTCGAGATAAGATAATGACGTCCCTCGCCTCTCCGTAGCATCCGGCAGCTTTCTTTCGCGGCAGTATATACATTCGACTTTTATAAAGGACTTCTTTATATACCACTTAAACAGGTATATGTATATATGTGTATAATGAATGATGAAAATGAAGTAGCGAGCTTTATCTTTTTTGATATGTATCTGCGGGCTTATGGGGAAAAGGTTTTTCTATCTATAGACGTGTACATCCGTTTGGAATAATTTATAAATGAAATGTTTCTTTTTTTTGTTTGCATTGTTGTAAGGTTTTCATTTTCTAAGGTGGCTGAATGACCTTGAAATTATTTTTATTCATTTCATATTATAATTCATCAGTTATAGAAGCATTGGAGCATATTTTTCTTCCTTTCAATTGTTGATTCTGTGGTTTTGTCCGTGAATTTGATTCAGTTGAATGATTTATGTATAAGTTGATTGTTGGAAATGAAGTTGAAAATGAAGAAATAAAATTTCTGAGTTTGATGAGTATAAGTTTATATGAAAACTTCTAAACTGTATTTATGTATTGTCTGAATATGAAAATTATGATGAGTCTGTTTTTAAATTGATTGTTCATCTATTTTTATTTATTTAATGTCAGCAAATTATTTTAACTTGTGGGAAAAAATGATATTCTCTACTCCAATTTCTTTTTCCTATAAATATACATAGTTCAATTCACTCTCATTACAGTAATTAATTATAATAACGTGAAAATGATATTTTTCCACGTCGTAGTATAAAAATTATTCATCTTGTGATTCTATTCTTGATTTTGATGTGTAAGAATAATATTTTTGTATAGAATTATATATTTAGAAATTATATGATTATGGAAACTGTTGCAATAACCCTTATTATAACAATATATAATACACATAAACATATACTTTTCTCGTATAGAAAGTCTACTCGCTTTCTGAGAATAGAATAAGCTAACAGCTTTCACGTCTCTCACGTCACAATTGAAATAGACATGAGAATTTATCCGACAATAATAAACCATTTGCTCATCGGGTATTACGAGTATCACATACAGAAATCATTCCAAAGATACAACTTTTCTTGTATAGATATATCTATGTATAAAATATATATGATTGAGTATTATGAATGTATATTCATCTATTCTTGTTTTACGATTGATTATTCAATTTCTACAAAACGGGTGAGTACCGACAGTGCACACAAAAAGCCATATAATATACATACAATAATGATATATTCGTCTGTTTTATTTTTAGAATTGCGATTGGATAATGCATTGAAACGCAAAGCACAACCGACAAGAGAGGAATATTGCAAAAGTCTAGACGAATTGGTACACGCGAGACAGCGAACAAACGTGCGGGGGCCTCTGACCTTTCTAAATAAAAGACAAAATATATTCAAAGCCATCGTAGAGGGCGAGAATAGGAAGAAAAGAATATAAATATTAAATATAAAAGCAAGAGAAAATAAAATTGGAGGAGTAAAAAATATGAAGATGAACTCAAGTTGTTTTCTTCTGTGTGCAGGAGTCTCGTACGTTCCACCTTACTCTATGTCTTCAGGCCAATCTATTAATTATTTATAAAAAAAAAATAATAAGATAGGCAGAGAGGTCGATTTCGTTCTTGAAATAAAAAAGCCATTTCTTTTTTGGATTTGTTTCATTTCTTTTCTCTTTTTGGAGATAGTTTCAACAACCCAAGTTCTACCTGCGTGAATACAAGGGACAAGAGCGTGGGTCGCTTGAAACGGGGGAGAAACGACGTGCCATGAACGAAAAAAAAAAGGAAGAAAAATAGAAAAAAAACAAGAAATAATAAAAAAAATTTACCAAAGTATAGTGCGACAGAGAGACGAGGCGAATGAGGGGAATATGCGCACGAGGAATCTGAATATGGGCGTCCGGTTCATTGAATGACTCTTGAAACTGGTGCGCCCACATTCTCTCTCACCGTACCATGGTGTCTTGGCGTGTTGAAAAGCACGCGCTCAAGAGGAGTGTGTAGCAGCTCCTCTCTTGGTCAACTTCAATTTTTTTACTTATTTTTTATTTCATTTCAGTTGCCTTTATTTTATTTATTACTTTTTAATCTTATTATTCTGCATGTTCCTTTCTCCTTTTTACTCAATATCTCACTGTTGCCCTCATGGAACTAATAAAAGAAAAAAGTATGAAACTTTTATTCATTTTCATTATGCATAATTTTATACGTACAGAATTTTTCTTCATATTTTGTGGAATTTTTCATACCATGACAGGGAGTAGACACTTTATATTCGTGAGCGAATTCACTCGGTGGGATTTAATTTGATTTTCATTTTCATAATCGACTCATTCATTCAGATGAAGGTTTATATATGTATGAAGCGTTTGAACAAATATCTTTTATTCTTATGCTGCATATCTCAATTATTGAAGTATTAATTCAATCGTCAGACTTCCACGAACTTCCTAGATAAAAAACAAATATTAATAGGCTTATTATAATTCATAGCATTGTTTCATCATAATTTTAAACGAGAATCATTTAACCAGTTGAAATCCGTATTCATAAGTCTCTTCTATCATTAATGATACAAAATTCAGTATAGCTTCATCCATCCACTAAACAAACATTGAAATTTTTTTATCATTCACCAAAATATTCTCCAGAATAGCTGGAAAAGAAAACACCAAACCAACATTAAGATTAATTCATTTGATATTTGCCTACATTCAAATAAAAATAACAAACCGAATAAATTTTGTAATTCCACTAACACAAATTAAAATTCATTAATTACCTTTGTTTTCAACTCCCACAAGCTCATTCCACCGTAACCTTGAACATCATACAGATAACATTGACACGTGGACAATTTAATTGAGAATTTGCGTGCAATGGAAAATTCACGCGGGTATCTATCATCCCACACGTTACATAAACATTTATATATATCAACTCTATACATCCTCACATTCATATACATTGATGGAATTGAGATGCGCGGGAAAGAGCATCGCATAATACTCTCTTGATAGAATAGTATGTAAATCAGATCCATATCTATACAATGAGGATTTTATCATTACTCATCATAATATATCTGTGTGACAAGTGATACAGTGAATCGGTATATATCATCCCTCTTGGGAGAAAGCTCGTAGACATACATAATAATGTACATACCCAAAGGTTTGGGTGGGCGGCATTTGGGTCGACGGCAACGAGACGTGACCAAAGTAATCAATGAGAGCTAACAGAGATAAAGGAGAGAAGCGGGACGGAGGATAAACCCTGCGCGGCAGCACCCACACTGATACTACGCACGAAATCCCATCCCCAAACCATCTCTCCTTTTCTTTCATGGAATTTTTATTCTGTTGCATGCAAGTGGTATAGTGGTATGGTGATGCTCCTGCTGATGATGATGATGGCTTATACCTATCACTCTCATTTTTTTGTCTGCCAACTCACCAGATTTATTTTGCGTGTGTGGGCGAGGATCATTAAATGTTCCCTTGACTATATTGGGAATTACTCTGTTTTGAATTAACTTTTTTTATTCATTTTTTTCCTACCTTTTTTTATTCGTGAATGGACGAAGAATGCCTGCGTTCATTTATATTGGAATACTCTTTTTTGTTGGTTGTATACCGTAAATAGCAAGTCTGTTTGGACTTTATGTACAGGCATATATTTAATTTTCAATTTTAACCCCTCGGAAATTGCATTGCTGGAATTATTTATGTTGCAAATGTACTCGGAAGCTGAAAATATAATTTTTTTAACGTTAACACATAAACATGATGATTAAAATATCGATCTTTGTATGTTTTATGATAATGAAGAAAAGAAAATAGCTTTTATCAATGTTTGTTGAGTATTGTTGTGAATTCATGTTTATTGAGCGATATATATTTTTATGAATGGACTGTGTCGCTGTGTTCGTTCAAATTTACTCACGTCCGTTAAGATATATATGTATACATTGGTTTGTTATGTATATGCGAATGAGAGTATCCTATTTGTTTCCGGAATATCATGTACTTTGTGAAGGTCATGGATTCATTGTGCCTGTATACAAGAGCAAGACTTCTCTTTGATTAACAATATGAGAAATTAGCTCTGAGTTGAAACCTTTTGATTTGATATTTAATCTAATGAAACTTAACTCTTGGTAAAATTCGCGTTTAATCAATAAATAAGGTAATAAAGTGGACTATAATTTCATTTTGTACGTTGTTATTCGCGTCTGAATCATGAATTGGTAGAATCAAACACTTCTTTATCATTAGCTGTGTAAGACAACAAACTGTATCGTATTTTTTTATAGATGGCGCGAATGTGATCTTCTAAATTGTTTTCTCGTCTGCTCACTATATAGCAGTGGCGCACATAGTCAATGCCCCAATTATATTCAACGGCATTTCGTCGCTCGTCAAAGTCGATTCGAGGTTATGAGTCCATACAATAATATTTACATTCTATAAGGATGGATCCATCAGACGACAACGGTAATACATCAAAAGTAAGTTATTAAATGAATCGATGGGTTTGTAGGTCAATTTATCCCGATAAATACATTTAAGGAAAATGAAATCCGAAAACAATATTCACTAACCAGAATATCCCATAGCGTAATTCCGCTACGTCAACTTTGCAGTCATGGGATATTATTGTGTTGGATCTATTTTGCGTTGATTTTTCGACTAGTAACCCAAGTTACTAATTCATTGCTTTGTTAATTGCAGAAACGTAATACTCGTCATTCAAAGCAAGTTGTTACTGATAATGTAGCAAAAAAATTTCTGCGTGATTTTGATCCACAAAGTAGTGAACGAGAAAAACGTAAACTCCATCGGCGTTTGTATCCAGGCAGCAAAAAGCATATACTTTATGATGAATGCGGTGTATTTATACAAACTGGAACAAATATATGCGATTGCTTGCAACCAGATTGCTCCGGATGTCATTTTCCTTGCCCAAAATGTGGATCGAATAAATGTGGTCATGAGTGCAGGTACAATTTGATATTATTGATAATTAAACATGGATGTAAATATTTATTGTAGTAGGACATTTATGTATTCATTTATTTTTTTCAGAATCCATAGACGATGGACTTACGATTCAATCGAGAATGAAGGAAGTGATATTGTAAGGAAGAACACAATTTTAAAAGAGTCTTGACAAAACTCGAAGAAGAAAACGCTCGAATAATTGGATGAAGGCAAAATAATTATTTCAATAGAGTTCTTCAATTGTTATTCCTGCAGATCTAGAATAATCAATTATAAGAATCGAGTTGGGTGTGTTGAGAGTTTATGTCGCAGGTGTTCATAATAATTAAATGTGAGAAACTATCACTATCTACTATGCGAGAATGGAGGAAAAAAAAAATTAAATAACAGTCGACATTGATATTAATTAATTGGATGAAATTTTTTATCGTACATTATTATACATAAATAGATATAAAAGGGAATGACGTAATTTGCTTCGTTTTTTCTTGTTTTTCACAGATTATGATAGTGGAGTTTACATATTGGCACGCAATTTCTATCAACATCCAGTTCCTATATCGCGATTTATCACTTCAACGTACATACTAACACACATATTGAAAGAAATAATGTAGAGTTGCACATGTCTCTCGTTGCCTTCTATATTCTACCAACACCCTCTATTGCTATTGATTTTCAAACCAGCGACGCGCACTCCCTCGTTACTTTTAGTGCGCACACGTAATCTGCACACACGGAGAAGAGTAAAAACGTTACCGCGCGCGCTTAGCTCCCGGTGTGTGATAACAGAGAGGGTGTGTGCTGCACTTTAAGAATATTCTGCAACTATATACAAAATATATTAATGTAACGAAACGAGCACAAAGAAATCGAAAACAAAATACGGAAAGCAGACAAAACTCCATGTACAAATGACTAAAAGCAATCGAAATCTAACGATCATTAATGATAGAGTAGAAGCCAGAGAAAAACAAACCTCCTAAAGTGCCACAATAAAAACGAACACGAAATTCAATCAAGAGGAAAAAAAAAGGAGAAGAGAAACATAGAAAAACCCGTGCAACGAATACAATAACTATTTAAATACGAGTGAGAATAATTGTTTCCCATCCAACTCCAGGAGGTAAATAACGCAGTGATCCGTAGTGCGACGATTCAGTGCACAAAATAAAAGTTGGTCATTGGTTGCACCTCTGACCTCTTTGAACTAATTCTCATCCCATATTGCTAACTCTTTCCATCTTCTCATTCGACGCTGAGCAATCAACCCACGCGTTTGTGTGTGTTCATCCAGGGGATGTATTACAATTCCCTCAGTTCGACTGACGTTGTCTCTGGCAAGTCCTTTTGTGAATGACCAATCTAAACCTACGCGTTATCGGTAATAGATCAACTTGTCGTAGGTGGTTACGTATATACTCTACAAAGATCTCAAATTTCTGCATTCACATCTGCTCTGACAATCGTACTCAAAATTTATATAAACACCTGAGTTTATCTATTTCGTCATGGTGAATGCGGCGCCGGTGCATCATTCGTTTCGTAATCGTCACAGTGCGACAGTCGCGTGATAGAGTTCGAAGACGAATATCAGCAGCAGCAGCAGCAGCATCACTAGTAACAAACTAAAAGTGTCAGCAGAAATATTGAAGAAAATAAGGGTAAAGAATTATTTTATTCTCTGAATACACATATCAGCAATTATTTTTCATTGACGTCAACGTTGAGTTAATCAGTTTAGAAAACCTGTGTCGACGTTTTTTCAACTTCGAAGAGCAATAAATATCTCATGTGCGTCAATCGAATCGTCATCGTGGTGGTATAAGGGTATACGACGAAAAAAAAAGAAGATAAATATATAAAAATAACTAAAGAAAGAAGAAGCAGGAGCTGAACGTATTATAACATCTTCTTCTTGGCTGCTTCAGATAATTATCGAACGTTGGAATTTAATCGAAGGCGACGACGCTAAAAGTGTGCGACAATAATTATATAAAGTCGCATGGTTGTACGTTGGCCACGCGCGAGCGCGTGAATATTGAAAGAGGAGGAAAGACTGGAAACGAAGCGGGGGTGAAAATAAAAAATAGATAAAATAGAATATAAAAGTTCTTACTTGACGTGTATAAGGGACCCCGTAGCCGGGGGTATAATCAGTCGCGACGGCAGATGTCAGGATGCCGGAACAAAGCAACGACTATCGGGTCGTCGTGTTTGGAGCCGGTGGCGTTGGCAAGAGTTCATTAGTATTGCGTTTTGTGAAAGGAACATTTCGTGAATCTTATATACCAACAATTGAGGACACATATCGACAGGTAAGTTTAATTTAAGAGTAGACAGATACATTGAAAATTAATATTCAATTTCATGGTGATTGTCTCATCATGTTCTTCAAGCTTGCAAAATACATTCGAGAATGAAATAAATTTGATAAAAGTGCTACAACAACAATTTGTTCTGGATTCTAATGCCCATGGAAATTATTAATTAATTGTTATATATTTATGATTGCATGTATATTTATGGAGAGAGGGCGCTCAACTCTCTTGAGTTATTCAACGAATAGAATCCATTTATATTTTCATTCTCGATGCAGCTTGACACGAGAAAGGGAGGCTGACGACCCTAATGCAAAGGTCGTAGAACGTAGGATTCATATTCGCCATTGGGCATTTGATAATGGAATCACAAGCAGATCAATAAATGCATATTCATTCTGTTGATATTAATGTTCTTGTTTAATTTGCTGTGCTAGAACTGATTTGGGACCCGTGCTGTGTTCGCCATGCGACGTTGTGCGATTTAAACTTATTCTTCTCTTCTCTCTGAAGTTTATTCAAACGTTAAACTGAGGAAGAAGTAGAAAGTCAATGAATACACTGGCAAATTTTGATTGCCATTATAAACTTGATTCAGATCCAAGTGTCTTACTAAGAGAATTCGATGATACTTAAACATTAAATAAGACAGGACTTCATAAAAATGCTTGCAAGTTCGAGTCACTAAACATTTTTGTGTGTCTTATCGATCGTACTCTGCACGTCGGCATTCGTGCATATCCCTGGAATTTATCCTCTCGAGAGGCCATATATATACATATATACTTCCGCGCACGGAATACCCCAGAGAGATTGTGCAGTTGGTTAAAGCCGGAAACATGAATTCCCATTTTTCATTCGAAATTTTTACCATTCCACTACACCCAACATTTTTCTCTCTTTTCACTTGTGCATTTCACTTCTATTTCTCATCTTCAAACAAAAAATCTACCCATTGAAAAAATCCCACCGGAATATAATAAGTCGAGCAGAAAAGAGCAGGAATAAAAGAGTAAAATAATAATACGAACAATGATCAAAGAAAATAATAAATAATAGAAACAATACAAAATTGTGCTGTGACTTGAATATTGGAATGGTAAATCGTTTCTGCAGGTGATAAGCTGTAATAAAAATATATGCACGCTTCAAATTACGGATACAACGGGGTCCCATCAGTTTCCTGCTATGCAGCGACTTTCAATAAGTAAAGGTCATGCTTTCATCCTGGTGTACTCGGTGTGCTCGCGACAAAGCTTAGAGGAGTTGCGGCCAATTTGGGCAGTTATACGTGAACTGAAGGGCCAGGGTATCTCGCAAATTCCAATAATGTTGGTAAGCATCTCTCGTGTGAGGAAATGTATGATGAGAGATAGAGATGTTGGAGGAGGCGAGAAGTGACAGTTAATAATGATAATCACAGTAATGATGATGAGAATGAAGATGGAGAGCGGGAGAGGTGTGAGAACAATCTATATGAGCGTGTCAATGGTACTCTAATCTGTAATAGCCTACCCCAATATGACCTCACAGACATATATAGAAGCTCTACTACATCGCAAACGTGCAACAAACAATGGAATCGTGCGCTTGACTTCTTAAGGAGGCTGGAGTAATTTTAGGTGTAGTTTGAATACTGTGCAGATAATGTGTGAGGCTTTGTTTGAAAGCTGGCTGCATTATTATTGATGAAAACATGAAGAGAAAATGGATACAAAAACAACACTGGTATGAGAGAGATTAAAAAAAGAAGTGAAACATTCTTTCAACAAAAATTAACAGCTTACGCAGAGCAGATTGTTCAAAATATTTTTTTGTCAGATTACTTAGTATCAAAAAATGGGAGATAATTTTTCATTTGTTTATTAGTTTATTGCATTATTGTTGACACCGGTGTGGAATAATTTGTGTGACGAAATGGCCAATAAAATCTCTATCTCGTGTTTTTTCTATTTTTCTTTTTGTTTCATATATAAAATGTGATGGTAGATAGACGAAAAAAAAAGGGGAAAATTTCATAACCACAGGGAAATGTAAATTGTCGTTAAAACATCCCCACAAGATTTTATTTTATATCTCATGAGTTCATTTTAATCTCTCCCTCCCATTTTCTGTCTCTCGTGTTTATTTTCTAATTGCAAGCACTGAGTACCATTAATTATAGTAATTACATAGACGAATGCGGGTCAAGTTGCATAACAAAACATTGAAGTTATTATTATGATCATCATCAAGATTGTTATTATTATTGTTATTCGTTTTCATAGGTTGAGATTGCGGTCGGGTTGTTGGCGGGTTAAAATGTATAGAGTCAAGGGGTTCAAACTCACATCTGGCTTCCTCTTCAATGCTCTTTCAAGTCTCTATCTATATAACATAAGTGGTTTTTGATATTGTTATATGTATTCATCTTTGATGGCGAAATTCTCTTGGCAGGTTGGCAACAAGTGTGATGAGAGCCCTTCAATGCGCGAGGTGTCATTGAGCGAGGGCGCAGCAGAGGCTGCTAATTGGGGCTGTGGATTTCTTGAGACTTCAGCAAAAACAAATCACAATGTTAAGGAATTATTTCGTGATTTGTTGACACTTGAAAAAAATCGCGCGGTGTCATTGCAACCAGTGCAGAGCAACAATGCAATAAGCCTTAAGGAGAAATGTGCCGTTATGTAAAATTAAATTTAATAGATATTAAATAGGATTTTAATAATCATTAGGTATTATTGTAATTTTTATCTTTTTCATTCTCTTTATTTTTTCTTTCATGATTATCATTAGAAATGGTATTTATTAATTTATAATGAGATAATGAAATGAAAAAGGTAAAAAAGCAACGGAGATAATTATGGATGAGAGATAAATTTATGTATTTAAATGGGAAGTTGAATGAGGAAAGGATTGCCAACTATGGAAAAATTCACGTCAAAGATATAAATATTTAAATGTGAAAATGAGTGTGTGTGTGTGTGTGTGTTGTGTGATGAGGTAGGTGGTAAATAACGTGGAGAGAAGGTAGCGAGAGAAAATTTGAATCAAAACGCGGCAGTTGCACGATGGGGAAACGGTTGATCTGTTAATTAAATTATTTATTTCGTTGTGTAATTTCATTTGAATTTAAATGTATACATATACAAGTTTATATGTAAAGACTTGTGCAATTAATAACGTTGCAGTGGCTAAATACATAAACATAAATGTATGCGGTGAGAGATGGTGTAAAAATAGATTAATTAAATTCATAAATGTATTCGAAACGATGTCATGTTTAATCGTATTCGAATTATCAATTTCAGTTGGTAAAATTCACTGAATAAATTTTGCTATGTATTTTTCTTCTCACTCTTCATTGATCATTTGCCGCGTTCTGATTGCAATTAAATAGAATGTGCCGAAACCACAAACTATAAACCACAATCATTAAACAAACATAAATATATATACGTATATTTAGAAACAGGAAACGACAACTCAGACTCGATTTAATTTCATGATGATTGCATATACCACAAATTCACAAACTGTTGTATTCAGAGATAATGAATTTGGATGAATATTATGTACACGCTATTATATATTTATTCAGACAAAAAAAAAACACATTTTAAACAGAAGAAAGAAAAAAGCATTATATTCAATTAATAAAAGCACAACGACGCAATGAAAGAAAATAATTTAATGAAAATAAATAATAAATGTAACGCACAAACTAATGATTATTCGTGATTGATTATAAGGAATTATTACATCTGTGATTAATAAATAACATGCGAGTCTGGGTCGTTGCAAAATTGTTTATTAATACTCTGGTTTATTTATATGTATATATATATGCACATATATACATGTATATAAATTTAGATTAGAATCGTGAATAGCTGGCTGTACAATGAATAATAATGAATTTTTTTATTTTCCTTTTGTTGTTTTCGTTTGTGCGTGAATCAATAATCAACATGAGCGCTTCAATGTTTCAGATTTGTTCTCGTTTCATTATTTCGCTGATTTATTTTCATTGAACTTTTGCATTAAAAAATCGATAACAAAACATAAAAGACAAAAGCAAAATAATAACAACAAAAAACAACAACATGAACAACAAAAATAAGCGATGAATACATTAATAAGAATTGTTATGAGATTGGTTTTTGTTGAATAGTTGTAAGATTTTTGTAATGACGCTATTAGGATTTATCATTATTGCGCATGAGGTTAATGATGGGAAGATATAATTAAATGAATCAACAAATTAATTAACAAGTGGAAGAATAAAAGATTGCATAAATATCAGTGATAATTGGAAAAATTAATATAAAAAAAGTTGATTGAATATTTCAAAGGAATAGAAGATGAAATCACATGAAGGAAATTTTTGAAATATTGTCAGATGATTATTATTAATTATTATATAGATATATGTGGTCGATTAAAATCATAGTCATTGCAATGCGATACCTAGTGATTCAAATAGAGAATTTAGATCCGTGATTATTCATATAGAAAAGTTTCATCATTAAATCGTAATGTTAAATAATAGAAGAACACAAAAGTTTTAATATTAACAGACTCTCTCTCTCTCTCTATTTCTCTATATAAATATAAATATATATTAAAATATTGTCGTTTACATTCACATATTTTAAAATTATTTTTCTCTTTTCCTTACTTCAATAATTGAGGAATAAAAATTGAATTCAAAGTCTATAAAGATGAATAACTGCATTCATGTGATAATTGAATTGAATATAAATAGCGCTCGAATAAAATGTGGGAGCGATAATAAACGAGAGATTTTTCAAACGGGGATTTAAATTGGACTGAGCCATAAAAGAATCTGGTTTATTTTTTTTGTTCCTTTTTTTTTCAATTCCTTCTCTTTTCCATTTGCACGAGAATGAAACTGACGTTGAGGAAAGGTAGATGGAATGGGATTTTCTTCGCTTTTTTTTATGGTGCGATGCAGAGAACAAAAGTTATTGAGGAGCACAAGAGTTACTCCGAACTGATATGAAAGTTATAATACGTTCGAACGGAATAATGTTGAAGAAAGTTTATTCGCGAGATGCGCATGGAAATTTGATTATATACAGCACATTTGCCGCATTATCGAGTGACAATATAAATCATTTTTATATATAAAGAGATGATGCATACTTAAAAAATAGAAACAAAATCTTTTTCGTACGCATAAATTAAATACAAATACATATGTGAATTGTAAAACAGAGAATTGCATGTGGAAGAGAGTCTGGTAGAGTCTAAACTAGAAGAAATAATTAATAAAATAAAAAAACGAACGCTTTTCACTTCATGCATATCGACGACAATGAACTATTGAGTATCGATTATCAATTGCATATCGATATACATCAATATGTGGTAGAAGGAAGTTAAAAAAAAATTCACCACAATTATCAATCTATGAATGTATATCAGACTACTTATCAAAGTTCTCACTTGAATTCATACAAGCATACACATGTGAAATAGGGGAAAAAAAAATTGATGCAACATAATGTGAATATATATTTTTATCTTCGTTTATTTTTAAAAATTCAACATGCTTCGTTTTTTCTAAACTTTTAAGAATGAAAGGAATTTTGCGTGGAAGGAAAAAAAAATGATTATGAAGCACGATGGTAGAATCAACAGATACATAAATGTATTATATGTGTAGATGCGTTACAATCGACGAAGTCTTGTAGGAAAAATAAATTAATGAGTCAAAAAAAAGCAACTTTTATTCCTAATCAATATTAAAGATCAATAGACGAATTAATCGTTATATAGAGGACAAAAAAAAACGAGTTAATACATATCTTTACTGAATATTCTGCAATGTTTGAATGTTATATAGAATATGTGAGAAAAATTAAGAACAATGGCCGAGAGTGTTGTTTGAATGACTTATAATTATATTGATTATGAAAAAAAAAAATAAATAAAAAATGACATTAGCTAATAAAACAATGAAATTAATATTAATCATAATACAGAAATGTTTAAGTAAAACTAAACGATCGATAGGAGAAACAAAAAATTATTACTAACTATTTGTGAATGGAGATAAATAAAAAATTGTAATTTTCTGATTTTTTGGGGCCAATTAAAATTGAATAGCGGGTGATGAATGTGAATCCATTGGATTCAGGTGATTTAATTATTTAATAGAGAAAATAGAAGTGCATGAATTGAAGCTTCAGTGTAAAACGAGGGAAAAAAAAATGTAACAAGAAAAATGAATTCGTAATGATTTTATTGCATTGTTTGACAAGAATGAATGTCATTAGCGGAAAAAATGTTTATTAATATTAATTTAAATATTTATAAGTGACACACATGCAATGTTGGGAAATATGATGGAGAGAAATGGAAATAGTGCAACATGAGAACAATTATAAATATCTTTAGCATCTTGGTTGAAAAAAAAACGGGAAGAATGGAAAAGAAAAAGAATTTTTCTTTTTTTTATAGAAAAATTTATGGTCCAAGGTCTCGGGAAGTTAATTTCTATTCACCGCGTTTTTATACGTAGGTAAAAGGTTGATTAAAGTTAACGCTTGGACTGTTGTTCAACGAGCCCTCATTATACACAACGCTTGGATGATGAAGAAACTTGACATTTGTATACCATGTACGATGACGACAGCCATACATACAACACACTATTATACACATTACACTGTAACAATTTCCAAATACCTAAAAATATTTTGCCCCTTTAACTGCTGTCCCCGTTCTATTTTCTTTTCTTTTTTTTTCCTCTGTCACTTCTATTTTTCTTTTGCATGTGTGCCACTTAATCAAACGAAAGAATTAAAATCTGAGAGTGATGATTAAAATTTTAATGCGAACACTAAATGAAAATGAGAGAAAAAAAAGAAGAAGAAAAGTATTTTTTCCTTTTTCATCTTTTTTTTTTTCATTTTGCTCTCACTTTTGCTCAAACAATTGTTCGCTGATTCGAATTCTCTCTCGATTATTGTATTCATTAAGTAATTACAATTCTCTAACATAAATTTCTGATTATCATTAATCATTTTGAATTATCGTCATTTGCTAAAAGAAAATAAACGATAATGGAGAATTAATAACGATATAATATTAAGCTTGAATAGTTGATTTGTCAGATAAACGAATTCCGATATTTCGATTTCAATTGTATACCATAATTATGCATGAATGTATTTTTTTTCTCTTCTTTCTCTGTTAAGTCATACAGAATATTTATAATTGAACAATTTTTTGCGTCAATGCATAAACGAAAAATAGAGAGGAACAAAAAAAAAGAAGGAATCACATATCAAGATGGCAAAAAGTTTATTACCCCCAGGGTTTATTCGAATAATAAAATATACATATATAAATATGAAAATAGTTGGCGAATGCAATTATATTATTATTACTGTACAGAGATAAATAATTTATCGCGGGTGCACAAGAGCATATGTTTTAGTGATGAATAATAACCGAAATGAAGGAAAAAAAAATATGAAATAAAAACAATTAAGTAAATAAATAATTAACCTAATGATTAGAATAAGAAATGACTAATCATTGTGCCGTACACGCTTGATTCAGCGATTGAAAATAATTCACATAAATACCACAGAACAATATACGGTTTAATCATCTCAAATTCAATTTATATTTCGATTATTATTATCATTATTACTTAACAGTCGCTCTGCAAATAATAAAATGGCCAAACATCTGTATACCATTGAAAAGAAAAAAGAAAAGCAAAAATAGAAAAACAAAAATTATTTACGAATTATACGATTTTAATTCTTACCAGCATAGTCTATATAATAAAAGTGTTTCTCATTGAAATCCCGAACAAAATTTTCTTCACTTTATAAACTTTATTATTATCCAATGCATAAACAATCAACCCAATTATATTCACAAAAATATAATTGAATAATATAATTCTATATTTAACAGATTTGATTGTTGACTTTTGAAATTGAGTATCTGTCCACGTAACACGTAAATCCGATAAATAAAACAGTCACACGAGCAATAGCTAAGAGAGATGAACGGTAGAATGGAGCTATTGAAGAAGAAAAAGAAGAAATAATAGTATAAGCATACATATATACTCATATAGACGTCGAGTTTGTGTAGATTGGCCTGGTAGGAGTGGCGCGTCCAGAACAAACACGATGGAACCAATGGAGCAGAAAGGGTGGTCCAGCTACAATGTTTATCTTCTTATTCCAACCCTGAAGGGATGCTGGAGTCACGTTGTTCAACACCCCGCAACTAAACGTAGCTCAACCAATCGTCTGCTATCATCTCTTACACCAGATAAATTTTCTCGATGAGCTTACAAACATTTTGAAAAATCTTCTTCAGTCAGTGATTAGCCACGATAGATGTCCATTAAATTACAAGAAGAAGAAGAAGGAGAAGAAGAATAAGTAAGGAAAGAAATTGTAATTGATTTGTTTCTGTTCAATTGTGTATTGGAATTGTGATGAATAGATATTTTGTTCTTGCATATTTTGATAATTATTTAGAGAGATAGTAGAGAGAGATGCTGAGGGTGAAGAAGAAATCGGAGAATGAAGAAGAATTGGATGGGAAACAGAGGCGACCAAAGTGTGCACGATGCAGAAATCATGGACTTATCTCATGGTTGCGAGGACATAAAAGAGAATGTCGTTATCGTGAATGTTTGTGTCCAAAATGTTCACTCATTGCTGAAAGACAACGTGTAATGGCTGCACAGGTGAGTGAATTCATTAATTATTTCACGCAATCAAATATGTATCTAAAAAGTTTTTCTATTTTAATATACCTTCAATAGTGCAGTTCATTATGAAATATATATTCGCATTTCTCGTCAACTCTTTGAGGTTTAGTAAATAGAAGAATTGTGTTAGTTGTTTATTTATGAAGTAAATTAGTGTGACTTCACAATCCTGTTAGTGTGACAATCGTGTTAGATGTGATGTTTGATATGTATCGGTTCTTACTGAGGGATTTAATCAAAAGCCTGAAACAATTTGATTCCTCAGTCGATATAAAACTTGTCAGGGGTTGAAGTTGGGAAAAAAGTGTGACATGATATCTTTCATCACCAATCTCAAAAGAATACTTCGAAGCACAAAGATTTAATCAACTCGGTCGACAGGAAAAGTGGATGAAAAAGTTTCACATGAATAATGAATGATTTCCATCTCTGAAATCTCAATACATTTTTTCTCTTGCATTTTTTTTTTCTTTTCTTTCAACAGAATCACGTCACTTCCTCTCGCTTGTCAACGCTTTTCAAGTTGAATCCATTAACCGCATTCCCCCTTTCTTCTAACACGGTGTAGCATTTCATCTGTGTTTATACCAAGCATTATGATACTTGATCCTGAATCTACAACATAGCTTTCAATCCAGCTTGTGTGTTGCAAATAGAGGGAAAAAGAAAAAAGATAGCGATATGGTGAGCTGTCCTATTATCCAATCAAGTGACACCCTCAACTGTGTGTTGGGGTTTGTGAAAGAAATAAATCTAAATGACATGTGGATAAAAGTGACAGTTGAATATTGGATTTGCAGACATATCCGTATGTATTTATTACAATGATTGATATGAAGAGTTCCAGTTGTCTCAATCAATAATCATGATGCAGTCCATTTATAAGTATTAAAACACATATGAAGACAAGTTCATGACGGCAGTGATGATAAATGGTCAATAGACTCAGAAATGTGATGGAAATAATTGAAATAAGATTTTTCCGACCTCTTGACGTTTCATTTTCAGCATGTTCATGTCTTCGGTGTTTCAAAGCTTGAAACAATATTATGGGTGGTCTCACTGACGAAAAAAAAATAAAAAGAATAGTTTGCCCTGACCAAATGTTTCCAAATGTGTTCTACTGCATTGACGCGCGTGAACGAAAAGCAAGCTGTCATAGAATTGAAATGTCGGCGTTTGTAAAAATATTTATACGTGCATATGTGTAGGGAGTATTAAGAAGCTGATGTATGACAAGTCCATTTATGAAATAGAAGAGAGAGAGAAAGAAAATCAATGGTATCGATTTCAGATATGATATTCATGATGAGGGAGAGTGCAATTCTTAAAATAGTGTTGAAGAACATATAGGGGATAATTGAATACAAAGTGAATTGAGTGTGGGTGGAAGCTAAAGAGATAATGGATTGATCGTGTATGTTGATTCAATTATTTGGAGTTCAAGAGGATATTCTAATATGAAAGGCGTTTTTTTTTTCTTTAAAGTGATATTTGTGTTGTTTTTTTTCGTACTTCTTAGATTTTATGTTGAAGATAGTCACACATTTTGTGGAGCTTTTGTTAATCTAATATTGATAATCCAGTCTTCCTATATTCGCTATGAACGTCGTCATCATGGGTACCAGAAATTACTTAATGCTATGAAAGTTTTGGATTATTAAAAACTGGAGGAGAATGATAGCAAAAATAGTGCCACTCCATTTCAAATACTCTTAAGAAATACTCTTTTAATTTAACATTTCATGTTTTTTTTCTGTGTCCTGAAATTTTTTCAGGTAGCGTTGAAAAGACAACAAGCTGCGGAAGACGCGATAGCATTGACAATGGCAAAAGTGGCGACGGGACAGAAATTGAATCGCCTTCCACCCGGAAAAATATTTGGAATGGCTGTGACGGCGCCAAATGCAACGCAAATATCGTCACCATCATCGTCATCGCCACCGACGTCATCGTCTACGAATGTACACGAACACAAAGAATCACTGGAGATTCCTAGAGAAATATTATCCCAACCCGATGCATCAGTTTCCGAACCAAAAAATGATTCGAAAACGTCTGAAGTTAATTCTCCACTATTTCCAGTGAGTTATTTCCGGAGAAACTTCTTCTTGTTCGTGAATGTAAGTTTATATGAGTATTTGTATACATATATTCAATTGCACAGGTGGCGAAGGCAGAAATTAATGAGAAAACTGAACAATGCGATGTCAATCAAAGGAATGACAATGAAGATCATGAACAAACAAAAGAGACATCAATAATTCCACAAACTTCAGTTGAAACTCTCGCACGATTGTTTCCAAGCACAAAAATTTCTGTTCTCCAGTTAGTTCTCCAACGATGTGGGCAAGATTTACTGAAAGCTATTGAATATTTTGCTAATGATAACAACAATATCATTAATAGTACAAGTAGTAATAGTGGAAGTCATAATAATTGTTCATCGGCATTTCGACCATTGCAAAGCTCATCATCAGAAGTCAGACAAAGTTCAGAGTATTCAAGTGTCTTTAGTTTGCCATCAATTTACTCGAATTTCCCACGAAATTTGTACGGCGATGGTTATTGCTTGTTGAATATTCCTGGTGAATTTCCCGGGTGTGGTGGATTAACATTTCAAGGATCAAGAAATAATAATCCACATGAACATGACAACAATGTAGCTTTCAATGTGCAATATAATAATTATTTTAATGCAAATGTTCAACAACAGTTGCGTGAACATACCAGCAGGTCTGGATTACTTCATTTACCACCAGTTATACCTGGGATTCCATGTGTACAACCTAATTGTACACAATGCTATAAATTTATCTGATTATTCTAAATAATAACGAAAGTGCATGCATAATAGTCATTTTTCTGGAAACAAATTTCGAAATGGATTCATCAATACGCTATGCTTCATTTTATAAATATATCAATTTCCCATCGCCCGAAGTTCTATGAGAATATATTTTATATTATTGAGCGAGTGCTCTAGTGGTGAGCTTGCTTCAATTATCGTAGTTTCATATTTGTCTTGAACAAAAAGAGAATTATCATACGGTGTAAATTGTGCAAGACTTTGAAAAATAAGTAACCTGGATGCTTGTACGAAAATAAATCTCAAGAAAGTGTGTGAATATCTGGTATATATTTGATCCTGTTTCTGTAATATAATTCTATTTTATCTTTTGATATGTATATTTGCTTTTATGTATGCTGTCGTGTGTAATAGGGAGGAAAAAAAGGCGCGATATCAAATTGAATTAGGAAGATTCGATCAGAAGAACAAATAGGTAGATATTTGTCGGGCTATCGAGAATCGAGACACATTGTTTCGTGTTTAGCTTGCGGCAAACACGTATTACGAAAGACCGTTTGCTTACTTTAGTTTTACTTTTGTTCTTGGTGGGGTTTTGGGAGGGAGATAAAAAAATATAACCGAATGGCCCAGAGGCATCTCTGTGGAACTTTCATTCTCGGTTTCCTACTACTCACTCGCAAAGAAATTTACTCAGTGTCATGTTTGGAATTACTAAACACACGCGAAAGTTGAAATCGTCTGAATTTATCTTACTCTATTTTACTCAATCTCATGTATTAAAACTAGCAATTCTAAATTGTATGAAGTTTTCAATTATTGAATTCAATCGTACGTTTTGTCAATAACAGATGAATGGGATCAAATCGATAGGCTTTGAATATGAAATAAATGAGAGTGTCAATTTAAAATCAATTTTTATTATAGTCTGTAATGAATAAACTGGAATAACTGTACTTTTTTTCATGCTGCATACCGCTCTCTCCTCCTTTTCGCGGTCACGTGCGCGCTTCTATGTGTCCTGCATCCGCCTTCCGTTCCTCTCTTTTCTATCATTCAATTATATACAGACGTGACTAATAATATATATTTACATGAACAGTGCGAATTTTTCTCTCTTAAAACCGCAAAAGAGGTTTGTTCTTGATCATGTGCCTGCAATGAAAAATTGGAGATGAGTCTATGAATCTTTGTACTTTCGAAAAAACTACATCAAATAATTGTTCCTCGGATAATAGTGAACTTACTTATCCAAATGCTCCCAAAACATCATCAACGCTGCTCGGTCCAAATGACGTTTTGTACGACTCAACTCAATCACAGTAACTGCCCATCGTGCAACATTTGCATCCAATTTCATTTCATCATATTTTAAATGAAATGCACATACTTTAGAGAATATGTCAACTGGATTGCCATCAAAAGGCCAACCTTTGAATTGCCACTGTGGCCCCATTACAAACACCGCAACAACTCGATCCCAATCAGCATTCGTTAATTTTTGTGGATTATCAATGACACGATATGGTACCGTTAATCCACCGTCTTTACGACGTTGCAATAATATTTCATTCTCCTTCTTGCAACCCGCTGCACGTTTCTCTTCATTAGTAAAAAATCTTAATTCTTGCAATATATCCTTCGCATTATACATGGTGATTAATGATGTATTCGCGCTTGGAATAATAATAATTGGCGTTCGACTTGGACGTTTATTTTGTGCTGCTTGCTGTGGTGTCAATTTAGCAGCAGACGTTGGCAACAAACCCGAAGTAGGAGTTGATGATGGGATCGTCGGTGGTTTTCTCACAGCCGGGTTCGTACCCTCTGTCACTGATTTGAGTGTCATACCGTGATAAGTGCCCATAGTGTCAATTTTAAAACCTTCAGTTTCCTCTTTTTGTCGAATAAATCTTTCCTGATCGTAACGATTATAAACGGCAGGTTGAGGCAATGGTCGCATTGGAGTTGAACGCGGTGTAACCATTGGCGTTGGAGCTGTTGGTCCTTTATGTCGACCTTCCTCACGTGCTTTAATACTTTGAAGTATTGCAAATATATTTTTCGCGAATATTTTACCACTACTCTGTAAAATTGTTGCACGTGTTCGCCACTGTCGTTCACGTGATACAATGTCTTTCGTATCATCAACATCCATATCTAATATAACTCGTAAATCGGAGCCCATACCAATATCATCATTTTCCTTAATTGTAGTACGTTTTTTAGCCAAACGTTTAGCTTTGATTGCCGCTATTTTTTCAACAGACATTGCCTCCGAAAGAGATTTTATATTGTCAACTGTTACCGATGCTTCCTTTGGTGCATCCAATCTCGCAGCAAGTTGCTCTTTAACTTTTTGCACATGTGTTTCTTCGAAACGCGGCTTTTTCGATGATCCACTGTCCAATCCATCTTCAGCAGCACGTTTAACTTGCGTTGGAATCTCCAACGGTGCTGATTTATCTATGGCGGCTGATGTTGCAGTTTCGCCATTGAGGTAAGCAAGTAAATCTTTTCTATCTGGACGTCGTACAACTGGAATATTTTCAGCTGCTGCTTGACGTACATAAACTGGATGAGTAAGTTGTACATGTTTGAGCAAAAATAAAAGGCACTCGAGGGTATAATATTCTTTTGGCGTTCCTTCTTTCCCAGATCTGTAACCAAGAAAGGTCCAAATAAATGTTGCGAATGTTTATGAGGCTTCTCTGATTAAGAAGTAGCATTTCAAACGATTGGTTCGCAGTCAGAGCCCAACAGTAGCATTTCTGAGCATTTAATAGCATTTGAAAGCATAAAAAAAGGATTCGTTCAAGTCGTTTTAAATGTTATTTTATAATGACGATATTGATGTTTCATGCTTGCTGTCGTGTATGGTAACATGATCATGCTGATGTTCATTCAACATGCTACATGTTTGTTATTAATAAAATACAGCACGCGGAGACAAACTTACCCATATGTTAAGTAGTTGGTTTTAACATTTTTTGGCCACGAAAATTCACCGAATATTATTTGATTTTCACGTTCAATTATCTCCTTTTTATTCACGTTAAATTGCCGTAACAAACTTAACGGGTCCGCCATGTTTATGTATATATATCACGTATGTTTTGTAAAAAAAGTTTTGAGGAGCGTCATGAATACTTGGAACAATATACATAGATGCGAATCATCTTGTGGATTCCTTAGAGGAAGTGTTGGTGAGAAACTTTAGTTGATAAAAAGAAGTGGAGGGTGCAGCACTAGGAATTTCTTCCTGTGGAAAACCCTTGGAAAATGTTTTTGAATTAAATATTAATGAGAAAGAAATTTATATGCATTTTCGTGATTGGAGGAAAAATGAAATTCTTAATTTAATCCATTCTGTGAGGAATTTCAATCATTCTAATTTATTTTTATAGTAATTTATTACAACATTTCCGAGAATTCGAATACAAATATTTGGCTTGTTTGAGTTTAGTTCATGTACTGACCGTCAAATGCCCTTTAAATACAAATTTCAATAGCGCGCCAAAATGAGTTTAAATACACAAGATTCCTTGCGAACATAACCTCAAAATGTGCTTGAGAAACTGGCCTATCGTTCATATTTTGTATTTCTTTTGACGAATAAACGAAATAATGTTCAAAAATATTGTTGTTGGATTATCTGGCGGTGTTGATAGTGCCGTTGCAGCACTTTTACTTAAACGCAAAGGTTTGTTTATATGGGATAATTCTAACGAATTCGATGAAAGGATGAGCGGTAGTTATATGGATGTGTTTTTTATATATGCATAGGTTTCAATGTCACTGGAGTGTTCCTAAGGAACTGGGATACTGCTGATGAAACTGGTAAATGTTTGGCTGATGAAGATTATAGAGATGCTGAAATTGTTGCCAAAAAATTAGATATTCCATTAATTGAACTCAATTTTGTGAAGGACTATTGGAATGATGTTTTCAGGTATATTGCATTGCATTCTATGTTACTGGATGGGCAGAGTGAGAGTAATTGGTAATGTAGAGGTTTTTATTCTGATGTTTCTTTGTCACAGTTATCTTCTGGATAGTTATCAAGCTGGTATTACACCAAACCCCGATATTATGTGCAATAAGAATATTAAATTCAATAAATTTTATGATTATGCGATAAAGAATTTGAAAGCTGATGCTGTTGCAACAGGGCACTATGCGAGAACTGCATTTGGATCTTATTTAGAGGACTTTGAACCGAATAAAAGTGAGATTTATTGTGATTTAATAAGGGATGGAAAACAAGAAGTTCATTATGAATTGTTTTTCAGAGACGAAACTTTTGAAAGCTGCAGATCAACGAAAAGATCAAACATTTTTTTTATCTCAAGTAAATCAAGAACCATTGCAGAGGTGGATGTTTCCCGTGGGGGATTATCAGAAGAATGAGGTGAAACAAATAGCCATAGACGCCGGGTTAGAGAGAATAGCTACAAAAAGTGAAAGTATGGGTATCTGTTTCATTGGTAGTCGATCATTCCGGAATTTTATAGGAGAGGTAAATGTTTGTTACTATTTGTCCTGTGAATAGTGAATAGGAGGGTGAACAATGATTTATTCATTAATTTGAAGTATTTGGAGGACAAACCTGGCAACTTTATAGACTTTGACACTGGAGAAATCGTTGGCCAACATCAAGGGATTCACTATTGGACGATAGGACAGAGAGCACGATTATCTGGTTTCGCTCTGCCGCTTTTTATTTTCCAAAAAGACACAAAGAGTAATAACATCCTTGTTGTAAGTAGAACAAACATTGAACGGTTGCAAACAAAGAGGGAGATCCAACTTTGTAAAAGAATGACAATCACGATGAATTGTATATTCTGTCCAGTGATTGTAAATTTATAATCTATTCAGGTTCAAGGTACACATCATCCGGCATTATTCACTCGATTGATCGTGACATCAAAACCTCATTGGATCCATGAGAAACCTGCACAATTGGCTGATAATTGCAGTTTATTTGAATGCCAATTTCGGTTTCAAAATACAGCGCGTTTAGCATCGTGCCGAGTATTTAATAGTATCAATGATCGAATGATTATCGATCTAGAAGTTCCTCAAAGAGCTATTTCACCAGGACAAGTACGCAACGAAAATTGACAATCATACTTTATTTTCCAAATCATAAATAAACATTGATAACTCATCATTTTTCCCTCAATTTTATTTAGTTCGCTGTGCTGTATTCAGGCGATGAATGTTTAGGAAGTGCACCAATCTTACATCCAGGGCCATCTTCATATACTCTTAACGAAACATTGCCAGAAACGGTTGACTGTGAAGAAGATCTTGATGTGGCGATTCATAACGCATAGATAAACATATTTAAATGACTAAAGTAAATAGATTTTACAAGAAAATTTGTGTATTTCTTTTTCTTCAGTTCCTTTTTTTTTATTTCGAGCATTTTCCTAATTTTAGTGATTCCATCCAGTTTGTACGTGACACTTGAATAACTTCATCTGTCTCTACATGAAATTCATGACCACTAATATTATTACTCGTAAATTGTTTGCCGTCCTTTGAGTATGTTCCTGTGATATTTTGGTCAACATCCAAACTTTTACCACTAATCAAGGTCAATTTGGCATCAATGTCTTCAGGAACATTAAGATAAACTTCACCACCAGATCGTAATGACGAATCATCTGTTATTCGTACAACCTGAACTTTCGCCGAGCCTTCATGCAAATTGGCACGAATTGAGCCATCCAAACATGCTAAAAATAATACAATATGGATATACATCAATGATCATTCTCGTTGGTAAATAAAAACAAGATATAGCTGCAGATCATTTACTTATGTTCAGAGATCCTTTCCCATGAATATCAACTGACGAATTCATGTGAAGATTATTCAATAACAAATTTCCATCCATAGTTGTAAATGTGGCTTCTTCACAATAATTACTGCCAATATTGATGTCACCACTTTCAGTAGATATATCCAATCGTGTTCCTAAACATTTTTCTGCATCAACTATCTGCAATGTAAGTAAAATTCGAATTATTACATTAATAGTTTATAAATTCAACAGAAAAATAATGAGAAAACAGAGAATTTCACCCCATCTTTAGCAGTATTAATCTCAATATCTCCTTGAATACTTTTACATAATGTTATCGATCCACCCTCACTTGCTGATAAAGATATCTCTTTCCCTTGCAGCTTCGACGCTATTATATTCCCATATTCAGTTTGTATATTAATTGTATTGGAAACCATATCACAAATAACAACATCTCCTTCGCCAGAAGTTTGCACATCAACATCTACAACAGAAAAACTAATTTCAAAAGAAACATCCTAGTCAGTTGATGGTGAAATAGCAAATTATTCCTCTTAATTGATGTCCTCACCACAACCAACTGGGGCTTGAATATGACACGTAATATCCGTAGAAATATTTTCAGGGTCAATTGCGCGAATATCACAAACCGATGTGACATCAACAGAGACAATTTCTGCTTTGTCCATAGACTTTGAACCACTTGAAAACAATTTAATTAACAACGTATCCATATCTGGGTATTCATGTGGATCAGTTGGTTTTATTTCCACTCTGAATGGCAAATTAATCAACAATTTGCCAAATGGATCAACTTTTTTCTTGATACTCTGTAGAATAACCGGCTTTGTACAGCACATTCTCATTGAATTCAGTGATGAATTGTAGGATATTCGATTGATAGTTGACCAAGTGGTTGTTAAATATTTTCTTGACAATATTCTCATGATTGCGAATTTATATTTGTCTTATTCAATCTTTTATTATATTTTCAATAAAAATAAATGTCAAATTCTTCTCTATGAAAGTGGAATGTTGCGGAGAAGACGTTTTTACTGTGTGAATCGACGCAGGAATGAGCCAACAGCTGATCAACGTGATTTCATTTTATTATGCAAGAGAGGGATGATTGAAAGAGGTAGGAATTTTTTGCTATGGAGTACTAGACGGTTAATTATTTAGATATTTATATATAAATCGAATCTTTATTCTCAAAATGTATTTGTTGGTCGTTCAATTCGATGGATTTATCGGGTATTGAAACATTTATTTGAATTCTGTGGATTTTCGTGCGCAATGTGTTGCGCGTTTGTTTTTTTCTAGTTGGGCAAAGAGACCGCAAGTGGCGCTGTCTGCCATTTTCTTGTTCATCGGAATAGACGAATTTCCGCCCGCGTCTTATGCATGCAGTGATGATTGGCGATTTCGGATTGTGTTGATCGCATTTTGTTTCGTATAATTGCGCGGTAGAATGTCGAGGAGTAGAAAAAATGCGGAGGTTTTGATGATGAAACTATTTGTAAGATGGATTGGAGTAGGATTGCCATGAGCATCGATAAATGATGAATTCACGAGGGTATGATGTATGCATTATCATTTATTATTATTTATACGTTGTAAAATTATGTTTGTTCATAGTATGGGTACAATTGATATTTATTATCATTAATAGTAGTCGAAATATGATGAATTAAGTGAATATTGGGGTTAATAAACTCCAAAAAATTGTCTGGCCGAAAATTGTTCATTGGATGGAATGGATGTGACGCAGATGTAATGATGCGATGATAACAATTTAATCGGCAAACGATGGGACAATTTATATCTTCCACTTATGCCTCTACTTCGTCCTCCTTTATTCGTTTCTCCACCCATTCTGGTTTTTCCTGAAACGACACAACGATCATGGTCATTATTTTTATTTTATAACAGTCTTTATCGTTGGCGGGAAGCTGCGGGCTATTCAACATCAACGATCTTCATAAAAAAATGTAGAAAAGAAATTAGCATTACTCCAATTTAATAACGAACATCTACAGCTATTGGAAATATCTACATCATTTTCTGTTATTTTAGATATTAGGAAAAAGTCAAAAGCTCGCAGACATGTTATTGGTTATTAATTTGTCAATGGAAAGAATATAAGTTCATTCTTTATATATTGCTGGTTCTTACCTCTTGTATAAATGTAGCGTACAAACTGTTTATTTTTTTTTTTTTTTAATTTTTCTTTGCATTGATTCAAGATCATGGAATTTTTTTTCTTATAACTTAGTAAAAGATAGTTGAACAAAAATTGATAAAAGTGAAAGTTATACGCAATGCAAGAGTGTATTTACAATATATGTTTTGAATATTAAGAGATAGTGTAGCGTTAAAAAAATAGTGAGAAAAAAAAGTATGTGAATAATAATTTTAATGAAAAGAAAAAATAAATTAATTGTTTCATGCCAATTCAGTAAAATCTGTGATAAAAAAAGAAGAATAATGTCAGTTAAAATTTTGTCTGGCGTGTAATCCTATAGAATTGTTCCTTCTCATGTCGAATCCTATTGATGAAAAAAAAGATACCTCTAGCAATGAAAAAAATAATAATAAAAAGACGAAGATTAACTCAATCGCATGATAGTGAAAGCGCGGTTTCAAAGAAATACATTGCGAAAATATTTTTCATTTATTATTTATCAATTAATTTATATATATTTCATATCAAATTCTCCATTGCCATTTTGTGATGCACACATAATGTTTGATCATCACATATTATTTCTTCGTCTGCCACTCAGCTTTCTCCGATTTCTTGGGCTATTAAGAACAATTAAATGATAGATTCCATGAACGATATCGTATACAGGAATAGATATGTCTTTCTGTCTTTTTTGTTTTAATTGAAATATCAATAGAGGAATAGAGACTTGTAATACTTTATATGCAGGAAATTTGATAGAGATGATTGAAATTCAAAAGATGAATATAAAGAAAAAATTGTTCATAATACTTTACCTCCTTATCTTCTTCTTCCAGGGTAAATTCCTTCTTCTTCACTTGCTTCAACTGATTACGGAAGTTGAACTCAGCTGCCTTCTTCTGTAGCTTGGCAAATTTGCTCTCATACTTGGAGACTTTTTTCAACGTTGGTTTCATGCTGCAATGTAAGTAAAAAATGACGCATTAATTCATATAAAAAAACTCAAATATTTTGCTGCAGTTTATTATTCTAATAAAATAGGTTGGAATTATGATTTACTTACAATTTGCCTCGGAGGTCATTAACTTGGCTGTTCAAATCGGCAATCTATTGAAGTGAAATAAAAATACAAAATTGTCATGAGAAAATTGACAAGAAAATGCATTTTTATGTGCATCAAATCTAAATGATTATTATTAATTTTTATTATTCATGAATAAGTTATTTTTGAAACAGCCACTGCGAAAGTTCCATAATTCATTTCAGCTGTGATAGAAATAGCACAGATAAATATTTCATCCAACGTATATAGATGAAAAAAAGGGAGAAAAAAATAAATAATAAATGAATACGTAAAAAAAAAAAAGTTAGCTGTCACACATCTGAAATAAAAATGTTATTGACGTTTATACACGAGACTAGAATTGATAATATATTTTGAAACTGTGAAGAGAGATGAAATGAATCTCAGGGATTCTCAAAACTGTGCCATAGACGTGTAAAGTGCAATCCCAAGAAAAAAAGAAAAGGAATATAACTACAGATATATAAATAGTAAAATAAAAAGAAAACAAATCAAACGAGAGGGGGAAAAAATAAGTTGCAGAAATAAGGCCACGATCGAGCTAACTTTTTATATAAAGCCACATGTGCTATATATACCGACACCATATAAAATAAGTTTTCATACTCATGGCACGATTTCAAAGTCCCTTCAGACTCGAAGTTTGAATTTGAAGTGATAGTACAAGAAAAAAGAAAATAGAGAAAATGCAGTATTATTATTAGAGCGATTATTCATTATCTAAATGAAAGGCTTGCAAATGATAACATTTTCCATCTCCATCATTTGTGTATTGTTGTGAGAGCAGAATTTTTTTTCCATTTCTAAATTATTTTTCTTTCGTTTCTGTGTCGTTTACTCGTCCATGGATCGATTTCGTTCGTCTTTTTATTCATATTGTTGTTTTTCATTTGTGGAAAAAGTACCTCGTAATCCTTCTTCTTAACGATATACTCGATGTCGAATTTCTTATCCTCCAAGTCGCTGATCCTAGTGTGGTATTCGCGCAGGACACGCTTCAATGTCTCTGTGTATTTGTTGGAAATTGAAATTGTGTATTTATCATTGAGTTTCTATCTGATCATTGACTGTTATAATATGATTTACTTTTATTGTACGATTACACGTGGCAGAAAACTGAGGCCATAGAGAATCTCTGATATATTCAATTGGTTAGTCTATAAAATTTCTTTCTATAATTCATCATATAAATAACAATGACTCAAGTTATTTTCACTTCTATTGCAGTTCGTTATTGCGTGTAATTGTTTGTGAATAAAATGGGCCTCCTACTCTATCGTCCATGTGACATAAATAAAATAGTTGAAATGTAATTGTTCATACGATATATTTTCTTACCGTCATTTGCATCATCAACTGGCCTTGGTTTGCCACAACGTTGCTCGATGATGCGCCTTCTCTCGGCAGCTTTTCTCTCTTGCTCTTTCTTCAATTCTTCTGCAGCTTTTTTACGCAACAAAAGCTACAAGAAATTTATTTATGTTAAATAGAATGAAAAGAAAAAACCAATACATGAATAAATATAATTAATTTTCCCTTGTGTCGTCTGAGTGCTGATGAAATTAAATTTTTGTTTTCTTCTACTCATGCTATTATACTTACTCGAAGTTTCTTCTTTCTCTCCGGGGTCATAAAACCCTTCTTGGCTTTTTTGGCCTTGGATGCCTCTTCGAGACGTGCACGAACCTCCGCTCGTTTTCTGTCCGTCTCCGCCTGTTTTCTTTTCCTTTCCTGTTGCGCGATGAAAAATGGCAAAAATACAAGTTAAGACTTAACAATTTCGTGACGAAATATTTGAAAAAAAAAGAGAAATATTTGTTGAGAAAATTATAGTAGTAATAATCAATTGAGGTATACTCATTCGTCTAACTTACATCTTCGATGCGTTTTCGCTAGAAAAAAAAAGTTTTATGGATGAAAAATATATTTTGACTTTTACCATAAAACGTTTGAACAACACAAAATAACAATTGAAGCATTTTGTTACACAAAATTTATGTGTATCACCACCAAGAATTATGCAAATTCTTGATGACTGAGTTTAGTATTTAAAATATTAGAATTAATAAAAATAAGAATGAAAATTAAATAATCGTCACATACGAGAATGAATATGCAACATTTTTTTTCCTCCCGATCTGAATAAATGTTTGATATTTCAACAGCCAACGGAGGCGACGACAGAGTCGTTTATAATTATCACGCGCATAACACACGTACACACAAATTCTCTCTCACTCTTTTTGGCACTGTGAGAAGGTGAGAAAGAGATTGAGTTCTTGAGAAGAATATCATAATTCAGTTGGCAACAATTCAAAAAGAATAAACAAATAATTTAAAACATATTCTCATGTCTATCCAAACTCTGAAATTTGTTCATGCAGTTATTGGTATTCAGTTGAAAAGAGGAAATAAAAACAGATTCAGAATGAATTTGACTCAAATAAAAATTTGAATTCATATGAAGTTACAAAACGTTATAATACGTGATGGTTTTCCGTGATGGAGTGTTAGCCAGTGCTCCAGGGCGAGAATCTGATTCTAAAGATACATTGTTTGTAGTGTTAAAATTGAGTGTGGGCGAAGTTCTATATTCGTGATGCTACATCAGATTACATTTGAAAAATTTTGCTAGCTGTACTATCTAAGACAAAATAGATGAGAATAAATAAGGAGCAAGAAAAATGCCACAGTTTCATAATAAATAGTAAAAAAATTGTAGAAATATTATAAATGAGAATTTTGTTTGACTTTGTCAGTATATCTTGTCTTCTGATTGTTTCCATAATTTTGAGAAAGTAAAAACTGAGAAAAAAAAATATATATATTAAAATATTTAGAAAAATTTGGTTAATGCACAGTCACGAAATGTACACTCTTAACTTGATGGTGACGATACTACGTTGACGATTTCCCAAGTTGTCGATTTCATACAGTCATATTGGTGTGAATGAGGGCGAGGTAGAGAGCAAGTGTGTGAAGTTGAGTAGGTTGAAAAGAGTATCAGGTTTCCAACAGCAGCGGGAACGGTGGCATGAACAGAAATATTCAAATTAGGCGACGGAGAACAGTGGGTGGCTGGGCACAGTGCAGACGTTGCTGCACTGCGTCACACATCAGTAGTAAAATCACAAATCTTATTACATAAATGTATATGTAATAATCATAATATTTCTTTCATAAATTTACGAAAATAATAATTCTTTGAAATACGTACCAAACCTCGTCGTCGATGGCCATGGTAGTATGGATATTCTACACCCAACTATGTGGAAATATTGAAAAAAAGGGAATTAGTAAATAATAAGTTTTTGAATGATGAAAAAAAATTGAGAGAGCTTTTTTCCTACTTGAAAAAATTTAAAAAATTTATACTCTACAATTTTAATCATCTTCAAGATGAACTCCTCTATATGACTATCTAAAAATATTCTTACATAAAAATCTCTTTCAAAATTCCGTCAATTGATACTATTCAAATGAATTTGAAAGAAAAAATATTTTCGATTTTACAATGCAGACATGTTTTGTCCTGAAATGTTTGAGTATTCTGAGGATCATCTCCAAAAATCAATAAAATGAATTTGAACTAATGTTTGTAATGAAACACTTGTTAAATTTCGACAAACGATATGAGATTGGATTTTAGTTAAAGTATATTATGTTTGTAATAATTATTTAGGGTTTGATGATTTATTTGATGAAAGCTCACCTAGAGAATTAAATGAAAGTGATTGTCAGGCAGCCACTAGCTAACTGGACACTTGGTGACTGACTAGTTAGTTGGAGAAAATTTTCCAACCTCCGACGTCCAATACGTTTTCATATTTTCGTGTATATGAGAGCGGGTGTTTTGCAGGACAATATGATTGGCTGGAACGATTTTGGGCGTGCGGCGGTGGCTCATCTAAAAATAATTCGAAACTGTAAACGGACTCGCACGATGTGTACCTCTCCGTTCCTTTTACATATTATTTCTTATTTTCCTATTTCTCATTTTTCTCATGAGCTTTTTCAAATAACAAGTCATCTATTCTTTTCGTTTAATGTTGAGAATAAATTTTAAAGCTGCATCAACTGTTTTATTCATCGATTTCACAAATATATCCATTTGGTTCTCGAATTTACTTTATGAATTAATATTTAATATTCAGGTTGAGATGTATATTACGAACCGAAAATAATAGTTAAAAATAAATCAGGGAATAAAGTCGTTCTGAGTTTGATGTTTTCTTACGTGTGGGAGTGGCAACGTATTAATTTTTAGAATAATTTAATCAGTGAACAAAAATCAAATACTATTCATGAAAATTATTGATTATTAGTCAATGAAGACACTTCATTAACTAAGCAATAATTTTTCAATTGAATATTCGTTGTAAATACAGAATATGGATCATGTAAACATAAATTATTGCCAATTGTGAAATAGTCAGTGCATTCATGAATGAATATTTCATCGTGCAGGTGAATGTATTTAATGATTGACTGAATTATTACTTCTGCTTCACATGTGGACATTTATTATGCATTATGTTATCGATATTGTTGGATTTGTGTTCACGGAAAAGTTTGCTGTTTTCTAGTTAGATGGCGACATAAACTGGTCCAATATTTTTTTAATCATTTGCCATTATTATTTATTCGCTTATTTATTTAAAATTTTCACAAAAGGAAAAGATTATCCCATGGGATACCTTATTTTATGGTATCTTTTGAGTTTTCACGGTGCTTGAGCGGAAAAAAAATTCAATAAATTGATAATTATTTATGCTTCTTTGTACTTTCTGAATTATTAGATAATGTTTAAGTAATCAATTTCATTTAAAAGCGTTCGCCAATGAATGAAATATTATTTAAAATATTATTTGCATTTTTTTTATAATCAGGTTGTTTTCCGGAGTATTTTCTAATAAATAGAAAACAAAGAGATAATAAAGGAATGTTTGAAAAATGGAGAAAAAAAAATGGTGTAGCGATCGTCGGAAAAACAAAGTCAGTTCGAAATGTATATAAAAAAAAATTGTCCTTTTGATTCTGCTATCTCACGCCCACGTCTAGTAATTTTCGATCTGTCTTGTTCTATCTTTTCCTCTCTCGTTCTCTCACCCTTCCAATATTTTGCGCCCGCGTCCTCTACATGCCTACTATCGCACGAGATTCACAGTAGCACCACAGTATCAACGGCAACTCGAATTCAGTCGCCGTTGAGACCGCGACAACGTCGGGCATCGAACCTTTACTAATTTTCTCTTACATTTGTTAACGAAATATTCTCTTCTATCCCTCGCGAGAGATAACAATAGGACATTGATACAAATAATGATCAGAGATAATTGAGAAGTAGAAGGATCAATGAAAAATAAATTTCTCCGAAAACAAATCACTTTTACATGTAACTTTTTATTTTTTGTGATTGAGCTATTGCAATATTTGGCAGATAGTTATCATCAAAGAGACTACTTACAGTAATGTATTTTGCACGTATATTAATTTTATTCATCTGTTCATTGAAATGTTTTTAATTCGTGTGAAAAAAAACGATTTTTCCACTTAGAATTTTTGATATGTTAATTATTTATGTGTGGAAATAATTGTGCACAAAATTTTATTTTCCATTCATTCAAACTCTGAATTTAAATGTAGATATTAAATGATATTTTATTTGTGAACTATAAGTTTTGGTTGAATTTCACACACATTTCTGGACTGAGTTCGAAATTTATTTGCTGTGTTGATATAAAGAGCCAATGTATATCTGTGGGATACTTGGAAAAGTTTTCAAACTCTTCCATACATTGGGTGACGGCAAACACATCCCCCAAATATTTTTTTGCATTTTTATTCTTGAAAATACTACGGGATATATTTCCTATTGTGTTGTTTATATTTATTTGAAACTTTTGTGATTGCAAACAATTGAAAACACATACCACAAAAGTATACATATTCGTGAGAAAATAAATAGAAAATATACTGACGTATTTTTCACAGCCATTCAATTTCACTTCGCACGTAATTCAACTTCTTATCCACAATTTTATTTTACGTATTTTCACAATACCAATTGTTTCCACGCAGAAAAATCCATTTCTTTATTTTTCACAAAACCATTCTCGTTCACGTTCATTACCATATATATTCCTGTCTTTCAATTTTATTTCTTTTCTTATTGGAGATAAGTGAAAAGTAATTTTCTCGAATTATCCGAATTGTCAAAAAAAAAAAAAGTTCGATCAGTGCAATTAAACCTGAACACATCATTTTCCCAATACTCTTTACTATTTCTCCATCCCCTATTTAATTCTTTTATATAATAGTGTGGTTCGAAAGGATTGGTCTAAGCATTTTTTATGAAAAGATTTATTCCTCTCATGTCTCCTTCCAAATAAAAAAAAGCTACATCATCAAAGTCAAATATATATACATGAAAATGTTCTCATTAGAGTTACATGTCGTCTTTTTATCTATACTCAAAACCTTATTAAAAACGACATCATCAGTTATATTATCTCATTAAAAGATTTTTTTTATCAATCAACAAGATCATAGCACAAAATAAAAAAAATGAGAAAAATCTCATTTCTGGTCGTTTAGTTTCAAGGAAGACACGCATCGCTCGTTTTCTTTGTTCAGTTTCATAGGGATTAAGTTCAACATTATATCCAAGCATTTTGTTGTTTAACCATTGTTGACTGCATACACATTTTCCTGCAATACATACACAAATATTTTTTCCCCTACTTGTTCACAATTAAGCATCGCTAGGTCACGTTATTTTAATTCGAATAGCTTTGTGTATTCCATGTCTATGTATGTATATATACTTAAACAATCTACAAAGCGCTCCTTCTTGTTCTTGATATCTGAACGGGCCTTTTGTTTTTACAACCAAAGAACAACAAAGCGAACAACGGGCTACCAGTAAACGATGCAATCTTCGTATTCTGCAATCGAAGTTTTATTTATTGTTTCAAAAGTAGGAATATTGACTTTTCACGCGCGGGAAATGGTGCATCTGGCGATTGGAAAATGAAAGAAAAAAAGTTATATGATTGTTTGAGGGGTTGTTGATTATTTGCCGTGATCGTTGATCGTAAAAGATAAATGTTTTTTTGGATATATTTGGACAATGGACCGGGAGAATTATTGTACCATGTGAAAAGCCATTTTTTTTTGCCATTTTCTTCTTTCTATACTTTTTTTTCACGTCGGCATATCTTTTTTCTACTTCACGCGTATTCAATTTCATCTATATCGATATTGTCTGAACTGCTACATTATACAGGCACTTTCCACTTAATTTTATTAATTCGCTGATTAATTCTATTCTTGAGTAAAGTGCGTGGTTTTGTAAAGTGCACGAGTTTAATTGTCGTTAAGTAGAATTACTAGAGGAATATTAGATGTGGGGTGAAATTTTTGGCTGTAGAAGATAATTAGGATTTTTAATTCAGAGTGATTTTGTGTGTGATGGATTTTGTAATCTTAAAATGTTGGTGGGGATCTTTTTTATGGATTATTTTTTACGATTTCGTTGAATGAAGATCAGTTTTTATTTCGCTGTAATAAATTCAGTATAAGTTTGAGAATTAATTAGAAATTATAAGAGTAACTACTGATGAATCATATTGGAAGAAAATGTGATTTATTGTGGAGGTTATTAGTCAGTATGGACTGATTCATAGTAGATTATTGAAATATTATAACAGAATGGGAAAAATTCCATTTTTATCAAGTTTTATTTGTGTCATCGAGTCATGTTACTCCATTACTGATATGTGTTAATGATACCTAAGTGATTACTGTCACTTTGTTTTGTTATCATTCACAAACGAAAACGCAAAAGTCAGTAAGTAGTCGGATTCCATTACAATATGTTGACTGACGAGTGCGCTGCAATGCGCATTGTTTCGAATATTTTATTTAAAAGATAATCTCTATTAGTGAGTATAAAAATTGCAATTTTCAAACGCGTGAAATTTTATTGATGGATATATATATTAATTCAGAAAATGTTTGTGCTAAATCTACTTGAATCACAAAATTAGTTTTCATGTCATCGTTTTTATTTCACCATTTCATAAAAACTCCCATCAAAAATAAAGTGATTAAAGTTTTAGCATGAGCTTTTTTTTTTTAGATAAATTAGAATTTTCTTCTCTCAAAACTTAAGTACGTTAATACTGACTTGTAATGGATCTTCTTCTTTACGTTCATCATTTTTAGTAGCTATTTTTAGTTCTAACCTGCTTCACAGAGTTGCAAATTTCCGTGCATTTCTTAAGTGTTCTCACGACATTATCAAACAAATATCCATCAAAGCTTTAACAGGTGTAAACACAAACACACAAAATCGAATTAATTTTCTTGTCATCTACTATAACAATTTTTTCAACAAAGAATACATCGTGTTAGGAAATATTTTGGTATTTTATATTCTATGTTATCTTTGACCAATGTCCCATCACTATATTTTAACCATAAATGAATAATTCGTAGATTCGTTATTGCACCATCGCGTAACATAAACGAAAATATCAGTCAAGAATTCACGATTATTTGTTGAACAAAATTGAGTTACGCATCAGTGAGTTGTTTCCTAGTCACTTTGATGTTACCCACGGGAGCATTTCTAAGATAAACATATAAGTGCATTCGAATAACTTTCGATTCACAGGAGAGAAAACCATCGAGAAAAGTAGAGGAGGAAAAAAGGAATAAGAAAAACATCCAGGGTTACAAACTAGAACAATTGAACTGTTATTATAATTCGCACTAACAGAATTAAGCAACAGCCACCAAATTTTCATGTATTCATAGAAAACAAAAAAGAAGGAAGGAAAGACAATAAGCAATAAATAGTTTCGTGTTGCTAATGAAATAAAATTAGTAACTGTGTAAAGTACGTGAATCACGTGGATATAAAGAGCATACGCCAAGGAACGGAACCAGAAGCGGAGGCGTCGCTCGTTGGTGCTTGCGCTGCGGTTGGGTCAAGCATCAAAAGCCAAAATAACGAAGAAAAAAAAGAATACAAAAAAGAGAACAGTAAATTTGTGCGTGATTGTCGAGTTTTGTGGAAAAAAGCAAGGAGCGAAATCGGGCCCGGATGCTCGCAAGGACAAGACGTTGGAAGCGCTGCCACATTGGAAGGCAACATTTTCACGGTCGTCAACAAATTTCTGACAACATCCCCTTTGGTTAACAAGGTTAAGCTGCTCATGGTGAGTGAATACAAGAAAGAAATCGAATAAATGCATAAACCATAAGAAAATAAGAATGAGAAGAGGAAACCAATTTATTTTACATTTTTCCTATCTTATTTTGTTTGTATTTTTCATTTTTGTTTCTTTTTCTTCTTCATATTACTGCGAAAGGGGTTTCGTTGATAATCCCAAGAGTAATTATTCCCAACTTCATTTAAACTTGACACAGAATTTTATATTGTGTCGGGGTGGTATGAGAAAAAAATTAAAGAAAATGAGTTCTAATAACTCATAAAAAAGTTGGATAGAAAAATTTTTTTTTCTTTACAAATACAATTTTATTGTTGTGAGTCGATTGTTGGCCGTCAATGGAGAGATTGAAATGCACGGAGCCAGTGAAAAAGTCTATGGGCTATCGTATGTGAATGTGGTGCGTTTATGACACCAACTATAGAATATTCCGCTTATTGACGGTAATTGTAGCACTTTTGCGACAATATTACGTTTAATACGCGAGTGCTTCAGCTTCTAGTGAAGAAAGAAAACTGGAGCGCGAGAACTTTTTCATTAATTATTTCCGAATGAATTTATACTCATGGATGTATAAGTAATAATCTGAAGTAGTGAAAACCACTCGGTTGTTGTTGATGATTTTATTCGAGTGCGTGGATTTACTATTTCACTTCAATTGACATTGATAACAATGGTAACATTTCATTATCCCTTTGATATTGGATCCAATCTGTCATGGGTTTCCATGTCGTTATTATTATTTCATACCGGTATGTGTCAGAGTTTAATGAATTGAATGATGAAAATTATTCATGTGATGGTGCTTGTTAATTTCAATGACAAATAACAATCGTTTTCTTTTTTGATATAAAGCTCCATCGATTTTATGGGATGATGTATGGGTGCATTTTGAAGTATTTCCACACTTGTTTTTATGGTTTGTGTGATATATTACAATCCATTTTATAGATAATTTCGAAATTATTATTAAATCGGAAAGATAAAAATAGGTATTTATATTATCTTTTGAAAAACTCCTGAATTCGTGAATATATAAAAATCAGTGAGGAAAAAAAATTCTAGTGGTTCTCGAGGTGGACGTGAATCATTCTTCTTGTCATGTTGACTCGCATTGCCCACATCAAAGTGTGACACCATTCATCTCTTTGATTTCTTTGTTGACAATACCATGGGAAATCAGTGATAAATAACTCTCGAATTTTCCCCTATGAAAATAGAGATTAAAATGAAAATTTATATAAAATAAAATAGACGTTTGAAGAATGAAAAACATTTTATGTTCTTCAATAATAAATCAATATCAATCATTCGCTAGCAGTTCTAAATCTCACAATTGATTATTGTGTCCAATTTCAAGCAGCTTCAAGCCATTTAAAATAACTTAATAGTACGAAATACTGTCGGAAAAGCAGTCGAACAAAAAAGCTGTGGTAATTGAGTTGGTAATATCACATATCCCTGTGGTACTGATTTACATAAAACTGACAAATATCCAAGTGATGGGAGAACCCATACGAATTAATTCTCTAGAGTATGAATATGTATTTATTTATTATATTTTTTTCTCATCCTCTATCAATATAAATTATTTCTCCACGTGAATCAACACACATATGACATGTATATTCATACGTGTTGTACGATGCGTGAATTTTATGACATATTATTATCTTGTATATGATTATTTGATCAGCGTTATTAACCAATAGCCGTCAATTGACATCAGTTAATTTCAACATATTGAGAACTATTGGGTAATTACAATTCTATAAATGAAGTAAATTAGACGCGAACAGAAAAAAAACCGATGAATTTAAAAAAACGAACCAGAGAATGGAAAATGAAACGGAAAAAAAAATGGAAAATAGGAAAATTGGTCGTGGGCGATCGATCTGTACGAATGGACAGACGGATGGACACGAAAGTTATTGGAAATGCGTTGGTTAAAACTTAACAAGCTAAACGTTCTGTGTTTCACGATTGGCGGGAAATTGTTGCCCAATATTTTTACAACCTTATCGCGATATAGCGTCAGAAAAATAAATACGTCAACAGGAAAATGCGTACCAAAGTGAATTCTGTATTTTTGTGATTTGAATTGAAAAAAAAAAAAAAAATTGACGAATTGTTTTTCGTGAATTGATGATTCATCACAAATACTTTTTTGTTTATTCTCATTTCCATTAGTAGTTGTCGCAAATAGTTTTCATCCGGGTTTACGCCCGACCCTTGTCTGTATTTCTGACATCTCTTCTTCCATTCGTCATGCGAGCACCAGAAAAAAGAGTGAAAAAAAAATAACATATGAACAATATTTTTCCGGGTGAATTTCATTTGCATTGAATTTCATGTACGAGAAAATTGGAGAAAGAAAAGGAAAATAAAACGAAATTTTATTGTATGAATAATGATATGTTTATATTCAATGGAAAAGTTTATGTCAAATTGTCATGGTTGGTCGAATAGGTATGAAATGGTACAGTTGAATGTTATCATTACTTCAATTTGCATGACTATTGTTTGAGGTATTTTTATTGCATAATTTTTAATTTGAAATATGACGCTGGCATTGGTGGAAGTTGTAAAACATATTTTCATATGTACAAGTGGATTGATAAGACCGAGTACGTGTGAAATAAAGCACAAACATTATTATCAATACGTGACCAACGTGAGTGTTTTGTTCTATGTTATGATAATACAATATTGTAACATTCAATTTTTTTAAATAGTTCATATTATTCTAATTCATTTTCTATAGTTTCAACACATTCCACTGCCTCGTACATTTCAATAATTTCCAGATATTAATTACTGTTTATGTTCAGAAAACTTCAACTGCATTATTTCCATCTCACGAGTTCAACTGGCGTTACCATAATCAATGTAGACATTGAATTGATGCTTCACACATAAAATTAACAAAGTGGTATTAATTAATTGAAGATATATTGACGATATGATATTTATTAATCATTTCTTTGTCATGTGTTAAAATTAAAAATTATTTTCGCAATTGGAAATATCAATCAATGATTTAGTTGAGCTGACTGATCGTTCATGTATGTCCTGATGATTTAAAAATAGTTTTTCGTAAGGTTGAAGGTAGGATTGTTAATGAAGAAGAAAAAAAACGACGTCGTGTATGTACAAAATGTCTCATAAAAATTCATGACATGTCCTAGTTGTATATTTTATCATCTGCAAACTGACGTTGCTTTGATCTGCGATACGAGTGCCATTCGAATTGATGCACAGTATAAACTTTGTCGAGTTTATTTGGGATGTATGTTAAGAAAGTTGGTAAGCATGTCACGCATCGATGATCGTATCATCCCTGGAGAAATTCGATAAGTCTGTCGTACACTTGAGCCAATTTGATATAATGAATGTCAACTATTTGTGTAGAGTGATATCCAACACGAGTATATAACTTCAAAAATCAGGCTCTAAACTATTCATAAATATCGAATGTAGTTTATACAAGAACTAAAATTCACGAGAGGAAGATACGAAATTTCTCCGAGATATTCCACACGTGTTTGCATAAATTATTTCACATAAAATTCAATTTTTCCAACAACATTCCGGCTATTTATTTTTATATGCGATCAATGTTTATAGAAGTCTTGGAAATGTTCGTTTCGTGAAATATTTTTCTTGAATATGCTCAATTTGTTTTTTAAAAAAAAGATGGTTCATCCACTACGGTTATTCCTCGGGGTTGGAATGAAGGACAAATGGACATGAGAGAACTGCGCACTGTTGACTGCGTGGTGAAGTTCGCGCGCGTTCTGCAAACGTCTTTTGTATATGTCGAAATGCTTCAGGCTCAGTCCAACACCGAGGGTGAATTTCACTGACGGTTTATTCAAGGCAAACAATTTACATTTCTTAGTGAAATGTAACAGGGAAACAATCAAACAGTTTATATTTTTCTTCTGAAATTTTCCATGAAAAGTTTCTCATAACGTTTCATAGTTTATCCTGTTACGAGCAATTAGTTGCGGAAGTAGAAAGTATGCCGGAAGACTCTTTTAGTAGAACTGATGATTAATTTATTTATTCGGAAATTTGGATGTTTGAGATATTAAAAGTTCTGTTCTATCTTCAATATTGAACGAGTGCACTGAAGAAAATACTTGGAAAGAATTCAGGTTTAAGTTTTTATTGAAGTATTTTATGAGTATTATTCTCATCAACTTCAATTTCTAACTCTTCATTATCTGCCGTTTTTTTCATATAATTTGACGTCGTTATTGGAAATTTATTCATAGATTGCGAGAAAATTCCTGGATAATATTCATAATAAATTCATTTTTCCTGATATTTCTGACTAGTTCAATTTTGTTTTATCTTTTATCAATTCCGTAAGAAGTTGGTTTGTGTATGCTTAGCCATACGCTCAACCAGTCGTCTAACTTATTGGCGCACAGTGTATTTCCCCCCTGATACTTTTCTCTTTCTTTCATCCCCAATAAGAAATTCCACAACTGTGGAATCCAACAATATTATATAAATTATTAGTGAGTTATACGCAAAAACTTTGAAATTCTATACAGAACGAATTTTTCAATTGACTGGACGCATCAATACAAAATTATTGTTTATTCTTTGATTTATTCATTTATTCTTGTACGGTTTATGAAAATGCTTCACTCACTTCACATTGTAGAGATTATTGAGAAGAACAGGAAGACAGAGGAAACCACCACGCCCTAGTAGCAGGTTTCAAAGTTGAAGGGAATCTGTCGATATTAATTGTAACGTAACGAACGTTTTGCTGGAACTCGATTGAATGCCCTGAAGTGAAGATAATTTCTTTTCCTTTTTCTGTTAGAAAGAAAGTTAGACAGAAATTACAATTCAGGGAAAGGCATAAGTGTCTGCTTGGAGATATTTTAAATAGGTCAATGTGGGCTCTCTCAGCCACAAGTGGTTTTAATGGAATCATAATAATAGAATATTGAAAATGTTCGAATGAAAATCAAGAATAAAATATATATATACATGGGTTCTTTTGTTTAGAGATTTCGAAATAAGTTTATTATGCAAAATTAGCACAAGGAAAACATATATTATTATTCGTCGCAAGTAACATTGCAATCTAGAAATAATTATTTACAATAGTATAAAAATTTCCCATACAATGTTGTTTCAATATTCTAAAAATTTTGACTGTTCAAATTATCTGGGCCTGACTCTTTGAAAATAGAAATCAATCTAAAGATATATTTCTGATAAATCATGTCACAGCATCTGTCCATAAAAATTATTCGTCTATACACAATTCCGAATATTTTTATTCGTGTTGCATCACGAATCGTCGATAATGATGTCTGGTAGGGTGCATTCCGGGTGTCAGAATAATAACTTTTCCCAATGAGAGCAATAGTAGAAAGTTGGCTATGCTGGTGATTCTCACTCAACATCGAATAACACAAGAGTAGTTCAGTTGGTTGTTCGGTTCTGCTACTCCTTCATATTCTCTCTTGCCTATGATGTGATGCACGCGCCAACAGTATAAAATAAAACGTCACGATTACTCATCGTGCACAAACTCGTGACAACTGAAAGTATCGAGACATGTGTGTGTCCGTGTGGGATGCATGTTCTCCACGTTAGTTCTCTACCATTCA
Source organism: Meteorus colon (assembly GCA_030523085.1). Classification (NCBI taxonomy): domain Eukaryota; kingdom Metazoa; phylum Arthropoda; class Insecta; order Hymenoptera; family Braconidae; genus Meteorus; species Meteorus colon. The sequence goes on from JAPYZH010000046.1 coordinate 697,873, forward strand.
AACTTTTACCCGTTTAACTTTTAGAACAATAGAACGATGGTATTGTGTGTCCCCTTCAACTCTACTTGTAGCATCCACTGAATGCATACGTACACCATGTTCACAGAATAGAATCAGTGATATCATCTCTTGTCAGCTGAACCTTGCTCATGATTATCGTAACATTGTTGTACATGGCTGTGAAACAGATTACTGTATGAGCAATTTGTAATATAGTTGTCAAACATTGTAACAGAGATAGGTCATATAAGCTTTAGGATTAAGAAGTTTCAATTTCAGTATTCACATGTTCTTTTTATTCTTTTGTTTAGTCAACTTTATAGTTAAATGCTTTGTTTTGAAGACAAGAAAATGATATAGCACCTGAAATTTGCTCTTTTTTTTTCTTTTTCTTCTCCATCATAAGATTGTTGGTCATACAAATTCAAAACTCTTTTCAAACTTTTTATGTTTAAACTCATCTGAAGACTATCTGAATGGAAGAGCGAATTATCGTTGAATAAAAGTGAAAGCCCTCTGGGTTATGTATTTATTTTTCTTTTTTATTCAAAACTTTTTCCTGTTGTTTACGAATTTTTTTCACATCTTGTCTATCGAGTCAAAGTTTAGTTCTGGATATTCATAGACATTCATGAAATCCCATTATTCACTGAAAAAGAAAAACAAAATAGGAAATTAGGTGATCAAATTTAAACATTAAACATATTGAATAAATTTACTGTGAAGTGATTGAAACGAAAACAAGTCTGTGAGGGTTGCCAAACCTTTTTTCGTGAATTCACATCATTCTTTTTACCCTTCATTCTGTCTACATCCCTTCGAAACATCTCAAGTACCTATAAGATATGTAGATGGCTATTTGCGGATCTAAATTCACCCCAACTCAATTTACATTTCGACCTGCTCTTTCCATCTAACATTGATCGATTAGTATACAGGACAGTTTGAAGCACTGCTATCACCTCCATTTCTAGTTCCAACACCATCAATCTATAATGCTACTAACCAAATAGACGAAAAAAAGTCACAACGGTTTAGACGGATATCCAATGAAATGACAATATGTCATGTTCTATCTATTACATCCTCTCAACATCGCTAATTTTTTCCTCACTTTTCCCGTTATCATTTTGCCATCTTTCGATAACTCTATTTATCAAACTGGATAAAACTATTGTAAACCCTACATTTGGTCGTGTTCAATGTTAGCACGTAGGCACTTCAGTTTCGCTTCACGTTCTGTCAACTTGAACCTCCAACCAACCTGACTAATCGTATTTGCGCAAATACCAGGCAAGTGTGGACAGGAGGTGAACAAAGATACAGGACAAGTTTATTCTGCAAGTTAATGCGCATATTAGTGGGCCAACCTTCAAAAATATATCTCGGACTATACAGAGAAAAATCAAGATAAATCTTCAATTCACAATAATGTGCTCCAATAAGTAGAAATAATCGTTTGGCTTCAGATTCTACAGTAGCATTCTCCTTTAATTAATCGCCAGGTCACTTATTCAAGATCAGTCCGGTGATAGTGTTCATATAACTGAATAAACGCAAGACAGGATATTGCCTATCCAACTCTCAGAGTTCTGTAGTTGTCTCACGCTTATCTGGAGGATTATACTGATCTCTTGCGCGAGCGTGTAATACATCATCCAGTCATGTGCTGAAGTGTTGATATGCAACCTTCAGAAAGTTAGAGTCAAGACCAAGTAGATGACATATTAACGAAAAGGATCTTGCAGACTTATGCGTTGATCCCGAAACCAAAATGTGGAAAGGGATCGACGCATTGATCAAAATCACCAAAAAAAAAACATTTCTCAGTATTCTCATGTTTGTTTTTATATAAAGTTGTGCGATCATGATAATCAAAGAAGAAGTTTCTGAATCCAATGGCCCGAGGGTGTGGTGGTGAAACATTTGTACCCCACGCGTTACATCTAGATCGTAGGGTTGAACAGTCGTATATGTTATTGTGAGGTTGTTAATGGTGAAGGGAATGGAAGCCGGTAAACACATTAAGGCCATATACCATTAACATTGAGGCATATTCCAACTGTATTTTGGGAAACAAGGACCATTTCTCACGTAGCTTTCGTGGATTACAACGTATTGAATGGATATACACATGATACATAGATATATCATGAGTTGTGTACTGGCTGGAAATCAACATGCAGCAGTAGACCCTGGTTTGACTAGGTACTCATGAAATTGCTCCCGTAAGTGACACAATGATGATGGCATCTAGTCATTAGGTGTCTTGGGAGTATCGTCATGTCAAGCCTCTGGTATTAATGTGAGTCACTTAGGATTTAGGCACGCATCATGTGTTAACTTCATTGAGCGAATGATGGGCTCGTTATTGGACCACTCCTTAATTACCGATAGCGATATTTTAGATATATTCAGAATCTTATCGTGATGTTATCATCCTTGATTGAGAAATAATGGGGTTGTCGAATTTATAATGCTAACCTTGATCAATAGGAGTGTGAGAATATTCTGATATCGTTCAAGTTCGATTGGTATTTTCATATCGCGATTTAAAAGCGATGGGGATATATAATTTCCAGAATTTACAAGCTCTTGAATTTTTATCTGATGATTAATGTACATAGTTCTGATATTTACAAACATTTGGAGAATTTTATCAATCATGGTATCAGTTTAGAATAATTATGAGCCATGAATTATGATGATTGATACTTCCGATAAGAAACATGAGAATCCATGATTGATCAGGCCTGTTAACGAAAGTAATTGGCTTATCCAATGGTGAAACGTTCAATCATTAGTTCAGATTGGTTGATGTTAAAACGTTGTATTCATTTGATCGTTGCTAGTAGATGCGACCGAGGCAATTAATGTCGTTCGGTCAGCAGTTAACGAAATTTCTCGATCAACGAAGTGTATAGAAAAGGAACAGCCAAAATCGATTGGTATTATTGCCATCGAGTGCATCATGTAGAGGGTGGAAAAGCGGTATCGCGAAGGTTCATCCTCTGCTAGGAGACAAAATGGGCAGGTAAACGATAATTGCATTCGATGATGTGGAAAGTTGTTCGTCATCATATTCGTATACCCAATTCCATATCATCGTGGGCAATTATTTCTGTCACTGTCTTTCTTTATGCCCGCTCTACAATAATCTGACTCTATTGTGCATTGGATTAATTAATCCATATGTGGGTTCGTGAATTTTGATTGAAACGTACCGCTTTTATCAACAAAATGGCATCTCATTATGATAATGTCAAAAAAAAAATGTTATTTAGCAGCAACATTGTGACAGATATTCAAAACCATTACTATTAATAATAATGTGCATGCGAACAGGCTAAATATAAAAATGCTTTCATGTCTTTGTGATCCTTTGATCGGTGAAAAAACTAAAACACTTTCAGCTGAGTAGGGTTCTTCAAGTACGATTCTTACATTTACTCCGACACTAGTCTGTATTTTGCGGTACTTCGTCGTTTTTACTTTTCATTTTCTTTTTTCTACATTTCTTCAAAGCCTCATTCTTCGCATTCTTTTTCTTTGACTTGAATATCGCGAGTACTTACGTTTATTTTAATGTTTGCTCTTATCCAACATATTTCTCAGCAGACAATCGTTCGAACGTTAATGCTTATTTCAGTTGGAATGATCTTAGTCTTCATTTGGGTACTGGTCATCGTCTAAGTTGATTTACATTTAGTACAATCGAATATATATGGCCACGGAAATGGAATGGGATCGCAGAATCAGTTGCGTTACAGGAGAATTTATTACTTCAATACCAGGCCAAGTTATCAGGGAAATACTATTCCATTTTCTCTTGTGTCCCACATTCTCACACATTTCCACATACATTGAAATAGCTTTGAGTATTACAGTGATGTGTATGGTAATGACTGGATTCTATTGAAATTGGTCGATGAGAAGTTGATTTAGCACGAGGTGTGAGGGTGATTATGAAGAATATGAAAGATTCTTTGTTAGAATCATTAAAAATTCAACAATGAACTTTCAACTTCATAATATCAGAACGCTACACTGTATTAATTGATTATCTTGGATGGATATCATTTAATCGGGTCGAGAATAAGTCTCTCGTTTCAATTTAGGAAGTGGATAATTGCTGGAATTCATGACGAGGGTTGGAATATTAATGAACATTAATGAAAGAAGGAAATCAATGGCAATCGTAAGGAAAGCTTCATTCACGAATCTACTATTGTGTTCAATAATCGTAAGAATGGGGTCGACCCTTCAATACTAATTCACCACTCCAAGTTTTCAATGGAATGCATCAAAAGTGAGACTTTGTTCCAATTCGAATTGTGACACCTACGTGCTGATGGTATATTACATGTTTCATTCCCATCAAGGTCGTTTCATCAGCTGGAACAAGCTAGACATGGAGAGGATGACTGGAAGATGTGGCACCTGTTACTTCCAACCTTCAAACTTTTCGAATATTCCACTGATCTGTTACGAAGGATGATATGTTTGGGAACAGATATAAAATAAATAAAATATCTTATGGAATTATGAAAACGTGACAGAAATGGAATAAACTATAGATTGGGATGAAAAGGATTTTGGTGTTTGAATCGAATCTATGAGTCAACATTATATTCGGAATCATTGTCCCATCGCATTTCAACTGACAAAATCGTCTTGAATTCAATTTATTAGTTCTGATCAACTCTTCTTCTTATTTTCTCGGCGCATGAATAACTGAATTCCAGAGAGATAACAGTCACAGAGTAGAAATTTATGTTCTATTTTCTTTCAGTGAAAAACTATCAAATCGAAGGTAGAGAACGATGAGAATAACTTTGAGAACGGTGACACAAAGACAATACTGATAAGTATCATTCCGGTAATCGATTGTCCCGTCTCCAGAGTCCGCGTGCTACCTCTTGACCCTTTTGCTGGACGTTCTAAGCATTTCAATGTTATTGGATAAAGATCAGCAAAAAAAACCACCGAGAATAGAAATGGGTGTTGAAGAATGAGAATGTCAAGACTACATTAAATGGAAAACGAAAAAAACGAATTTAATTGTGACTTTGATGCGTTGTTTAGTTCTACAAGAGGTTGGAAGAGTTAAGGGGTAAACATGGAAGAGTGAAACTTGGCAAAATTGAGGGTCGAACGTTATGTGATTGGGTTTCTGTAGGAATACGATTCATGTCTTGCACTTTTTATTCCCCTGGAACATCCGGCACGGTTGGAGATCTCCCTTTCATTTTCTTTTCTATACCCTGTTCTTTCGTCCTAACTCACTCACTTCCCCTCATTCTTTCCCCTGCACTTTATCTCTCTTCCTTTTATTACGATCGTGCTGAATTGTCCACATCAAAATGAAGGAGGATTTGTGTGGTATTATTCTTTTGCTGGAATTTTTGCAAAGATTCTTGCCACTTTTTTTTCTATGCTTCCAATTTCTTTCCCTTTGATCGCAAATCAGACTATGTCTACGTGATATATTCATATCAACTCGTAGTCTTCGTATGCGAATGGACCTGTGTGACAAATAACGAAGGCGAGAAGTCCATAAGAAGGTAGGCGGACTTGAATTCGCATCTGTAAGACAGAAAGTCGATATCGATGGACGAACCGTGACTGGAATTGAATTTAATTCAATTGTTTGTGGAGCGAGCCAGGTATTCTCAGATTATATAGATAGGTACGTTAGGAGTGGGGATGAAGAAAAGAGAAGAATGAAAGAGTTATTTGATGCGGCAAGAAATGCACCGCAGAACATCGCATATATTACGGTTCAACTTTTCACGGAAAGAAGTTATGTGAATATTTAAAATTAAACTTTTCTAATTTTATTTGTACTTTTTCCAACATACCTAGAAGAATTTTCCAGTATATTCAATTGGTCAATAATGAATTCCAAAGAATGTAATAACTTGAATTACTTGCAATTGAGAATTTCAAGAATTCAGGAGAATTCATTTCACAAATCGCTTTACACATTGACGCTTGAAAAGTAAGAAGGGGCCATTTCATCTATTTAGAATTTCAAGTTCATCTAAAAAGACCCTATTGTCGCAAGAATAGTTGGGGAAACGAACTTTCCCTCTTTTACTGACTTTCTGGAGTTGCTAAATATGTTGAATCATTCTTGAATAAATGTGGTATCCAACATGTACCTTGTTATGAAGTTATTCTGGGGGAATTTTACGATTATTTTCATCCTCTGTAATTTCTCGATTTGGCTGTCAGAGGGGTTCGAAAAAAAATTGCAGACTTCTATATTGTCCCGGATTCATCATTATCTTCTCTATTTCATGTAGGCAGAGAATCGAAATGCTGATATTATGGCTCTGCCACAAAAATTAAGCTTCAACCGAAAATCTGTCCTAGAAAACCAACAAAATCCTGTTGAATGAAAAATGTTGGCCGAAAAAAAAGTAGAACCGTCAATGGGTTGTGCATTGAACTATGGACAGCATAGATGATTGATCGAGGTCGCCCCAATCGCTGGGCAATTAACCAAGTCGACTAATCAGCGCCATATAAATTGCCGGTTGACTTGTTTCATCATTGTATCCCCTTTCAATATTCCAATATGTCAACGTCGTGAGCGACTTGAATTGCTTCGCTCTAGAATAACAGTACCTCATCAGCAGTTCCAAAGCTCGTTAATGATCAATCACTATTGTTATATTATACGTCTACTTTGGCTATAGATGTAAATGCTGTCTTTCGGAACGTTAAAAAATCCATAATGCCATCGAATCTGAAAAGGCAATAAGAAGTACGTTCATGGTTATAGGAGTGATTAATATTCATCACATATAAATATAAAATTACATGTAATACATGTTCACTAAAATTTATTAATGTGAATGATATTTAGAATATTTTAATGCGAATATGAAGTTGGCATACGATGCTATTGCAAACCACAAAGCACTTTATTCTAGGATCGCGATACTACCATAACTAGTGTTACAAACATTTAGGCTCTTTGGTTTCACTGACTCGTATCGAATTACCCATTGCAATACATAGCTGGTATTTCGTGCGGTGAACATCCACATGCATATACGTATACTGTAACATAGAGCGATTAACAGGTGGCATAGCATCCGCTCCCGTGGGACTTGCCATACGACTGTAATGGTAGACATTAAAGATAAAATGCATATTTTCGCTTTAGTAAAGTTAGAGTTAAAATGGGAAGGACTTTTTCTGGATCATTGCAGTCTGTTAATGATGGTAATATCGCTTGAAATTAGTTGATAAACAGGTACAGGAAAAAAATTATTCTTCTTGTTGATCAAATTTATGATGAACTCTGGACTTGCCGTGGATTGTTAGCTCGACAAATCCGAATTTCTTTTGGTTACATCAGAAGTTATTCTGAAACGTAAAAAATCCTGAAACCAACTCAGCCAAATTTTGTTTACTGTTCAGCGGACTCGAATATGCTATAGAAGTCAAAGGTTTCTGCTATATCGTGACTAGAATGTACGATATTGTGGTCATAATACGACTTTACATGACCCGCATATTACCTCGAGCATGGAAATACAGTTCTATTTACTACTAACCTATCTCAGAGTGGTATTCCCTCTACTATTCCAGTCATGGAGAGGCAGAGGAAACTATTGACTTTGATGTCTTTTACCAGAATGATACACTTACCATCTATTTAGGTTCCCCATGTTTACGATTGAATGGTACGGCGCAATCTCGCATTCGTGATTTTGTCAACGGAATATTCTGAGAGGACAGATACGAAATTATAGATAATGTTTCAGTGAAGTCTGTTCGCAGATTTGTATTCGATTACGACTTGAGAATCGTATTTCTAACCACAATTTTTGGATTATCTAGATACATTATTGAATAAAATTTTGGCATTTGTGTTTCAGACGCGAAAGGACACCGATGGGGGAAGCGGTGGTGACGAGGAGCATGGTAGTTGTTCCTCGAGGCCATCAATCAGCGAAGCTTCCTGGCCGGACGCGCAAAAGCCATCGGTGCCTGGTTCTAATGCTGTGACGCCTATTCGACAGCCACATCCGTCAGAGTATAAAAATAATGAATTTGTTGAGGTCGTCACAAGAGCCGAGAGACGACCGTCCTTTCATACAAAGGAGGAAGGTCGTTTAGTGCAAACAATTGAAATTACTAATGTCTCGGATGATGATGAGTCAACAGCGATTAAGTCGGACCTCGTAAGTTCAACCGCAACAGCCTCGGGCTCTTCATCTGGTGAGACACGACTACCTACTAGTTTGCTTTTTGATCTTCCTGAACCGCGTAGAGGATCAACCAGTTGTCCCTCCGATCAGATGCCGGCCATCAGTAAAGCCCAAATGAAGGGTGAGCTATATAATCATGTTTATTTAGGATTGTTAGACATTGATGTAAACATTAACAGAATAGAGGGATACATGAATTGAGTTAACTATTGATTACGTCGCTTGAGACATCATGTTTGTATTTCAAGAGATTATTTGGTATTGAAAGGTGAAGATAGGGTGGAAATTGGACAGAGTTTTACTGTATATTTCAATTTGCCTCACATAAAACCAAAGAATATACTTCATGTAGATTTTCTAAAATATCTCCTTGATCTTGTGGATGAAAAAAACATCGAGCCCACATATTTGCAGAATTTCGTTCTGCGAGAACACATAAACAAAAGAAGTCAAATTGATTTCTTATAAATTACATTCTGATGTTTCCAAATGTAAATCAAGATATAGATGATGAATTATACTGTCATATATTGTTTAATTCCTCAGAATTCGAAGAGGCTTTCAACCTGTTTGATAAAGACCGTGACGGGAGTATCACGAAAGAAGAGTTAGGGAGAGTGATGCGTGGCTTGGGACAATTTGCCAGAACTGAAGAGTTACGAACTATGTTGGAGGAAATTGACACTGATGGTGAGTTGTACAATGAAATATATAACATACTGCTGAAAGGTTTCCGTTTTTTATACATAGAAATAATTAACGTGTGAAAATACGTAGAAGTCCAATCAGGAGCGCAGTATTTTTTTTTTACTTGCGATTTTGGTTGGTCAATACGGTAAAGTACATTTGCATTGTGAATTCCTGTGGGATGACGCTGAATATTGCACAGGTATTATAGTGAGACAAAATGATAGGAATAAATAATATTCATCACACATGGAAGTCAACATTCGGTCTTTCATTATTACTTTTGGGTATGAACATACGAGGAATTGTATTTTCAAAAAAACTACGAAGAATATGGTGATAAAAACGAATGTTGAATCGATAGAAATGTCTGATTAGTATTTCCATCTGATAATCATTTCCAACTAGAGAACGAATTGAGTGAATGGTGTAGAATTCATCAAAGGGTTGGAAATCTCATTACGCGTCCGTATCTAAGGTAACATTGGCTGGAAGTGCGTCAATGGACTAATGAAGCCAAAGCCTTTGTGACGAACCACAAATATTCCACCTTGTTTACCATTGCGAAATTGGACGACTAAATTGAAGGTTATGAATTATTCATTTTCTCTTACTTCTTTTCCTCGATCACTTCATCGAATTCACAGTGAAGAAATTTTCTTCAGCAGTTGTGATCGTGACAAACAGCTCTATATATAATTGGTAATTCGTATAACGATACGGAATGTATAGTGAAATTTCACAGGGTATCTCACATACGTCTTTGAGGATTTATAGCGACATCTGGTATAAATCGTTAAACAGCATCAGTGTATACATAAATGCATTACATCGTGGGCGATACTTTTACTCGTATCATAATATTTTACCTTCACCAGAATTATACCAGAAAATATCATGACATTGTTTATTGCAATTGAATAAAATTTTACTGCGTCTTCATGATATTAAATTAAGGTAACCTTGTATATGAGAAACAGAATAGAGTTGATTTTTTCATCTTCTTTAAATTATATGGTGCTATGAACTCTTGTGTAGATCATTAAATTCATGAATAATTCATTTGAACACACACAATTATAAACGTCGACCATTTATTGGAGGGAACTTTTTCTTTTTTCCCCATGAAAAATCGAAATTTTAATGCATTACTAAGAAGTTGGGGTAGAGAAAACGTAATGAGTTTTTCTCGATCTTCGTATTCTCTGATTAAACTGAATGGATTGAGTGGAAAAAAAAGGTATTCACAATTAATTACACACGAAGAAAAAAAGCAGTCACGTGTCTAGTTCAATTATAAATTTAGACAAGCTCGATCTATTGGTAATTTTTTAAAGTCTTTACGAGATGCTGAGCAAGCGATTCAATAATTGGGTTTGATAAATTTATCATGAGATTTGCACTGGCTTTTATTTTATTTTTATGTACTTCAGAAGAGTATCAGCAGTCAATAATGATTAGTTGTATTTCTTCGCAGTTTAGTTGATAAAAACAAAATCACGAAAGAAATAAAAATGAAAGAATACAAAAGCAATGGAATATATTTCGTCCTCTCTTTTTTCTTATTCCCTGGTGAGGAATTGTCGTTAACTTAGAGGGAATAAGATTCAAAGTGTAATTGTCTTAAATCTTATCCGAAGTGCTGGCGAAACTAATGGCTAAGATTCATTGACCACTCTGTTAAAAGCTCTCAAACGTGTTCAGTGAATTTCTCACAAGAATTCCAACTAATTCGTCAATGATTTTATCTCGCGCGCGAAATTACAGAGAAATGTGTATAAGAGTGCAATGTGAATTCAGTGAAAATTTCCACAACACTAAATTATTTCATTACAGTGTTGAATTAGTAAAAACTTATTTCATTCATTTTCTCTGTAATGCAAATTTTCTCAGAGATCTTTAATTATATTATTTCGAACGTTTGTGCTCATATTTTTTAAGTAAATTAATTCCAATTAATTTACCAAGATTAAAACTCTCATAGGACCTCATTAGAATTTAATTAAGTCCAGTTACTTCTAATTCTCGTAGCTAGAAGAAAGGAAAAGTTAAATAGTGAATGCGTTTGAAAATGGAAATGCAATTACTCTTACATTTAACACAATTTAACAAAATAATGTATTCCTATTTGCAAATGTATTTCAAATTATATCTCATTTTTTAAGCTGATATTGTGAAATGGTTGGTTGGCTCTCGGCTATCGCGTTGGTACTAAGTGAACGCAGTGATAATCACGCGTCATGCATGATAGATTGGCTTACTTTGAGTTAGGGAGATAATCCACCAGTGTATACGAGCAATGTGTGTAAACAGGGTAAAAGATAATTAGTTAGGCAGAATTTTGATCATGAATATTCTCATGACGAATGTATGATCAGGATTCTTCAATTAATTTAGTGTATTCATGTATTATTCAGTTAATGAGAAATACAACACATAGAATCATCAAGTGAATTTAACTATTCCAAATTTATTAGTTTTCTTTGATATTTCATTGAGTGTTTCAATGATAGAAAAATCGGTGGAATTACTTGCATCAATTTGTTGCGTGTCAAAAAAATTATGGTAAATCTTACTGGAGGTGTTGGTGCTTTTGATGAGCACTGCGGGCATATTCTAATATACGCACAAACATCCCTCTCGCTCTCATGAATATATATTTCCAGTTGCTCATGAATATGACGATGAAAAGTACCTCATGTGCATCGTTGCGCTCTCTCATCTCTTGGTGAATGAGTATGTTTGTTCAGTCGACCTTTGCACGACGAGATATTTGGTTGAATATATAAATGGAAATATTTCGAGCTGAGCAACATTTTTATGTTTGCCTATCTACTTGGAGAGAAAAAACACCACATAAATAAATAAATAAATGAATAATATTTATGTAAATATTTTAGAAAAGAAAAAAATGGGCATCGTATGGCAAATTAATATTTTTTAATTCGAATTTCATTTGAATACCAATGTGAAATATCAAAGGGCTTAACATAATTTTGATATTTGCGTAGCCATCTGGAGAAAAAAATTATATAAATGAATAAATGATATTTATGCAAATGGTTTGGGGAAAATAGGGGCTGAGGGAAAAGTTTGTGCTTGATTTTATATTCATTTGGATGTCGTGGGATATTCAGGAGTGCAGAAAATTGTTAGATTTCCTTGTTCACTTGAGTGAAAGTTATTTTAATGGATCAATGATGTTTATGAAATCATTTCTATATAGATTAAGAGTCCAGCAAACAATAACTTTGGAATATTATTTGAATAAGGAAAGTTAAAATTTTTTTCTAACAAACAGTTGCATTAAAATTGAATTCATTTTAAACTGTAAATTTATCTGTATGTCAATGTAAGATATGAAAATGTGTTGCAACATCTAAAAGCTCTAAATGAATTATTTGTGGCAGTTAACTTGAAAGTTTTGGCCGTGGAAACTTAGCTCGAGTTCCAATTAAACAGGTGTATGTGTGTCAAATGTAAGACACGTAGATTTGAGTTTTGGATATTATGTTATTATGTATTCCAAATGTACAAAACGACACGTTCTCAATTGTATGCAGTAGGTTAAAAACGATCAGAGGCATAGTTGTGAATTTATAATGCATGTGGTTATCTGCCCACAATGTATAATGTATATTCACTCAAATTTGTCCGCGTCTTCTGTGTGTTGGAGAATTGTGGTTAACATCGAGGAATTTACCTCAACAATTTCTGTGCGTGCCACCCACGTTTAAATATGCTACCGCGCATAATAATATGTAGTACATGGTGCTCTCAATTCATACCATTGTATATCAACAATAGAAAAGTTTTATCAGAACTTTTGATTAATTATCAGTTAACTAGCCATTTTTCTTCCATAAGGGAAACGATTTCCCTATAATTCCCGTTTCTCCCACGCTATCGAGAAGAATGATTGAACGAAAAAAAAAAATATGGTGTTTATATTCTTTGTTCGATATTTTTTTTCCTTGTCTTGGACAGGAAGCAATTATGTCGCCTGATGAAACGTCGAACGATTTCTTTTTTGAACTATAAATTCTCTCCCTTCAATCTCACTCTCTTTTCTCTTATTATTATTATCATCAGTTTTATTTTTCGCATAATTTTATTTTTATCCACTTACATTTTCCAATAGTTTTTTAGTAGAAAAAGCTGAAAATTAAAATTTTTTTTAGTTATTTGTACAGATCAATTTTTATTTTGAAATTGAAAAAACGAAACGAATGTAAACGGCGATTTCAATTACAAAATAAAAATAGTGAATGAAAGAAATGTGGTGCTTATTTGATGTTTTAATAATTGAAAAAGTGAATGCAGTTAAAATGAAACTTCTTCTGCCAAATATTGCAGCACGTATGTTTATTTTCACCACGTCTACATGATCGTCAGTGACGTGGTGTAAACATCTCAAAGTTGCTCTACCTCACAGTTTACTCACCACATTTTTCTTCGCTATTTTCTATTTTTTATTTATGGTTTTTTTACTTTATTATTCGGTCACAAGAGTTGAAAAGAGCGTCTTGATATGTTCAGTGTATACATGTAGATGCGTGTATGTGTGTAATGCTTTAGCGAGGAGAATCTCCGACGTGCAACACCTCAGGCGAATTGTCGTCATGTTAAAGTAGTTAAAGAGGAGCAACTGTAGAGAAACTTCTGACGGATTTTCACATCACTTTAACTCATTTACAATGTCTTTCCTAACTTGATGCTAAAATCTATCTGGCATTCAGTTGTGAATTCGTCAACACATGAAGTGCTCCATGGAACTTCATTACATCATGGGCTTCAATCAGATTGAAATTGAAACCAGACAGATTATTCCACAGAGGATTCTTCAGGCGATGAATATCCTTTTACTTTAAATAGTGAATAGTTTGGGGAGAACAAGAAAAAAAAATTGAGTAAATATAGTCATACTTCTTCGTCGACCCTTAAAATCCCTACGAGCATTTCGGGCCACAGCCAATACGAATTTAACCTTGGATCGAGCGTGGGTGTAAATGGGATTTAGAACCGCGATAATACTCCGTCTCGCTACCTTAGCTCAAGATTGAGCTTTTATTTTTACTGTATCTCTTCATCCAATTTTCATTATCACTTTTAAATAATACATACATGTAGATTATTTCTCCTTTATTTAATGTTACATTAAGTTCCATTTTATTCTCGTTCCTGCATGAATTATTCAGGTTCTCAGATAATTAATTTAGTTTCATATGAATGTTGTGAATTAGTTGACAAAAGAATTTTACGCAGGGAAAATTTATTGTTCAAGAAGCAACTTCTGTGGTCGACAATAAAACAATTTATTTTCTAAATTCAATCACTGATTTTTGGTGTCTAAAACCATAATATTTTGTATATGTGATTATCATTTTCTTCTTCTACATTATTTCTATTATATTGTAGGGTTTTCATATATTAATAGAAAATTTAGAATTTGGATCTGTTAAGATTGTAATAACAACATTTATTTGATTACCAAGTAATAAATTTAGAACCAGTTTTTTATGAGGATGCACATCCATTATATGAAACTCTTCCATGAAGTGCACGCTCAGGTAATATTTTATAGTACTTGGCAGACCGAATGAAATGAATAAAAAAACTGAAGAAAATGAGGTTGTATGATAGAGATAGATTTTTTTTTTACTCATGTAATTTTAATATTAATTTAGTTGATAAACAGTGGGGTTTTTAGTGATTAGTGTGGGGAAAATCCAGTTGACCATCTATGTTGGAAACATTTCGTCCCATTTAAACGTTCAGTGCATTTGTTTCATGTTCCTGATGTCGCTCTATTCTCACCACCTCCTCTTCCATCACAATGTCATACTGCGGCAAACGATATGGCCACAATTACTGCGGTTAATCATCCGCTTTACCAAAATATCAGCATTGTGTCACTTGCACCACTGTAATGATATTATTAATTAATATTATTGTTTTTGAATGAATTTTCAAATTGAATTAAATATCTGAATGATGTTTTCTGCGTTATATTTTGTAAAGTGAAATCCGATAAATTTTTGTTTTCGTTCCTTATTTTTTTTTGGATCCTGAACGCATACTTGATGAACTGTATGATAAAATTCTTCACATTTTTCAAACGCTGCAAATTTCCATCATCTCTATCTCGACTTGTTCATGTTCCCTCGTGTATTTTTGCAATTTCTCCACTCGACAATTCTTATGATGTGATCAATTGTCTGTGAATATAATGCATTAGAGAATAAAAGTATTTATCATCCAAATCTATTGTGGTGGATATGAAATTGATTTGAGATTGGAAACGAAAATAAATGTGAGGATATAAAAATGACGCACTCATTCAAATGTATTTTCTTTTTACTCATGTATTTATGTATTTTCTGATCACAGGAGATGGAAATGTCAGTCTTGTGGAGTTCGTCAAAATTGTAAGCAATATTGGCAATGAAAGTGCAGCTGAACAGACAAATCTCAGTCAAGAGCAACAAGAGGAACAGGAATTACGTGACGCCTTTCGAGTGAGTTTATTCATCAATTAATTTTAAATTGAGTTGACTTCTTTTGTCGACAATCCTCGTCGTTGATATTTTTTTTGTCGACGTAGAGAAATGGAAAATAAATTTTTCCTTCGAAAAGCTAATGGTAGGAATGAAAAACATACAGAGAAAACAGAGGGAGCTCTAGTTGTAATACACAAAGGAATTATGAATGTCGTGAAACTCAGGACTTTTCCCAATGGGCTGCTTGGTAAATCTAATATTTTTGTTTCATATAATAAAGAGTAAAAAAAAATTCAAACAAAAATTGTTAGTTGAAACACCGAAAATACAATTATGGTGTAAAGAAAATTTATTACTAACATTAAATGGGATTAAATAAATTAATCAGTAAGTGGAGAATGATAAAATTTGTTGCTAATTGGTACAAGAGAATTGAAAGAGAATGGAAATACGAAATAGCAGAAGTGTGAATGGCCACACAGTTGAATGAAAAAGACATGAGCTTTATACACCATCGACACACAAATATTCATTGACTGAACAAAAAAATGGCGAATTTGTAGGGTTAAATTGGATGGTGGCACCAACCAGTTGGAATTTAAATCGAACTACTTTACCCTTCTCATTTTTATTCCATCCAACTTCATGCGCATAAAAATTTCACGGCTCATGTTTTAACGTATCAAAAAAAGGAGTGAATAGAACATCAAACTAGCTCTATTATTCTTTCTATGCTTCGTACTTGCCAAAGTGGGATTTATTAAGGTTGTTGCAGCAAACCCACTGAATTTCCGAAGCACTTTGATAGTGAAAGCCTTTCACTAATATTCGAAAGTTATAATAATATTGAAAACGTCTTTTTTATGATGAATTATAGAGAATGCAAAATTTAAATCGCGATTATCCTAAAAGATTTATTTTCCGACAATTATCATTTTGATACAGTTTACAAAATCACTCGGTGAATTTGCATGAAATTTTCACAACATTCAGTGCGAAAAATTAAAAATTAACTTCATACCATAAAATATTTCATACTTTTTCCATAAACTCGATTCAACAATTGAAGTACGGTAATCTGTACTTATTAATTTATTATTCAATCTAGTTAATCCTCGCAATAATTCCTACTGTTTAATTCCCTTCGTCAGTATTTTTCCGTGCGAAATTAATCCTGTCGATGAATTTTATTTTGCATGAAAAAAAAAAATCAGTGCGAGTGTCATTCAATAATATGATGAAAGACACCAATAAATGTTAACAATGAAATCACGAGAGTGATTTATGCTCGTCTGGAATGTCAGAATAATTTACGAGAGGATAAATGAATTTTTTTCTCATCACTTGTTTTCTTTTTCTTTTTTTTATCTATCTTCACAATTGTCATTCATTTTATAACGTAGAAGAATGAGAAATCCTTTATGAGAATGTCGTACGAGGTGAAATTGGAAAATTACTTTAGTGTCCGCCGGGGAAAAATTCCGCGATGTTACATGCACATATCAATAATTACATTTCGTTTTTCTAACATTTATTCTGACCCCACGGTTGCTACCACTTCTACAAATTGTCATCACAAGGACCTTTTTTTTTTATTCATTTATATTTATTTCTTGTTAGTTCCTTCAATGTCAAAGTCCCTCACAATTTTTGTTTACAACCCATCTGGGCATTGCACACACATCTATGTATTTCCTTTTATTATTTTTCCATGTTTGTTTTATTGATTTTATGCTGTTGTGTAGTTTAAGTGTTTTTCTCTGTTTTTCATGTCAGTGTATACTATATGTCTTTATTCTTTTTCCGCATTCTTTCTCACAACATTTCCTTTCTCGAACACCAATTTTCCCTCGAGATTTTTTTACAAACGTCAGTCTCTATGGAAATCCTATTTTATTTACTCACAAAAGTTTATCTAATTAATTAATCATAAATTCAAAACTTTTAATTCTCGAACTTTTACAAAACAATTTTTCTCTACCTGTGGTGAGAATTTTTTTTTTTTCTTCTTCCTATTTTTGAACATACAACTCAGAGAAAAATGATGAACGAAGTATTATATGAAGAAGAATTCTTTTACTCCAGGGCAGGCTTTTTCATCATAAGAAATAAGACTTTTGTGAAACTGTGTCATTCAAACTTTTCTCAATGGTGTTGAAATGTCAGTGGCATTGTTGAAGACTTTTCCAACTTGATAAAATTGATAACTGAATCTAAATGTTCTTCATCTCTTTAATTCAATAGTATAAAATAAGTTTCGTCTTACAGTCATCTTCTCCTAATTTTAGTATTTCTTTCTTTGCTACTATTTTTCTTTCAAACGTGACCACCACCAGTGCCCTCTCTAGGGACACCATGGCAACTTTTTACGCGGGAAATAAAGCGATCTTGTATACAACATGTTTTGCAACGAAACAAACAGCCGCAAGGAGTGTCACATGCCCCATTAGACTGAGTATTTTCCTAATAAACCAGAATATTTTTGTTTACTCTGTATTTTCCATCTTTTCTCTTGTTTTTCTTTTTCATATATACATATACAGACTCGAGATGATCCACCAGAGTAATTTGAATTCGTAGCCGCAGGCCTATTGAACATAACTCCTGTACCACTTCGCAACCAAAATATTCACTGAAAACAAGATCTAGATAAATATTTGAAAGATATTCGATAATTTTGAATTGTAGATTATTCTACATCAAATTTTGTTCATTCACTATTATTTTATTCATTCTATATCACTCTTGTTATTTTTCTCTGGTTTTCTTTTCAATACAGAATGTATGAATATATTTTGTAAAACATTACCATATGTAATGTGTACATTATGGGAAAATGAATTTCAATCTTCTACACTTCTGTTTGAAGTGCATTTTTAAATCAATTTTGCTGTCAATTTATTCGAAATTTAGTGGCATGTCTTATCGCGCGTGCAACGGTGCACATACCTATAAAAGCTACAAGGCGATGTCTTCGTGGTGATAGCTGGTGGTCTTGTCAGTATGCTTTTACTGTCAGCTTCTCCGTCCTAAATTTCTTCAAACTTTCATATATAAAATATCTTGAAATGGCACTCGTAACGTTGAACATATCTAAAGAAGAATGATATTTTTCTTGTTATACAATGAAATAATAAAAAATAGAAAAAGTAAATTAAATGAAAACTGTTTGAAATTGAATTTTTATCGTCGATTATCCGATGAGAAAGTTGCATTGCTATGTAGAATGGAGCAATTTTTCCTCTGGATATTCAACTGAATAGTTTATTCTTCGTTGAATACACCCACACATTTAGTTTTTTTCCATTTGCTATAGCTTTTGTGGTAGCGTGAGAAGTAATACAAATATGTAAGCATGGATATTGCCAAACTCTTTCAACCAATGTTGATTATGAGATCACAACGTGAAGTGCTCTAAATCGGAAATCGAAAATTGGTAGAATCGACAAGCATGTAGGTGGTTAAAAGCTTCGACGTGATAGTAGCTAACACGTCGTTTTACTACAGAAAAATCCTCCAGCTATTATCTCTTTCTACTACTTTCCGGCTTCCGATACCATCCATGTACAGTTTCCCTGGCGTGCATGTTACTTTCACTTCACCCGTTTTTTTTCCACACCCTTCGCATCGTTCACTCTCACGTTGAATACAATGTGCAGATGTGTACTAATGTATTTGTTGGCATCTATCCATAAATTTTTCTCATATTCACTTCTATTTTATATCTAAATATGAATAAAACTTGCTGTGGATGATGTTTCGATATTTCTTATATTACACAAGAGATAATTAAATTGTTATGTGAATAGTTTGGCTTTTGTTGGAAAATTGAAATTCTATTTAGTAGTTGTGTGCAAATATATCAAAAATTTATTTATTTTTAAATTCAGCTGATGTGTTATATATTGGAAATTTCGTAATTGAGAGAGATTGTATGGTATTATTTAATTCCTCGTTTTCATTTATTAAATACACAACAACACGAAATATTTGCGTATTCAATTGTGTATGAAGTGTAATTTTTTTTCGAAATTGGATATTGGCATGTCAGTATCATTCACTATTGTTCTATGTATAAACCCAACTCGTGTTTATTGAAAACAAAGGATTGAATTTGATATTTGTATGTTATGAAGTTTACACAAATAATGGTTGTGAAATTTCGTTGGTAGAATCGATTTTCAGTGGATTATTCAATATTGAAATTCGTATATGAAACTCTTGAAAACAAGTTTCGATATTTTTAAAATTTACATTTAATATTTTGGAAATAACAAATATTCAACATAACGATGATGGACTGGTTTGAGATATGAAACATTTTTAGACCCATCAGTTCATGAAATAACATGACAATTGGTTTAAGTAACATAGTACATTGTTAAAAATTTTTTGGAATTGACAATGGACATGGCTCTTTGTGTGTCCAGTTTCAAATTTTTCTAACTGTTATTCCCTTTAACTTTCTTGAAGAATATTCCTCTCATCTGCTAATATCAATTGAATCATTGAAATATGAATCAAAGGAAGAAAGTAATAGGCTTTCATGTTACCTGAAACAGGGTTTTTTCTATACCAAACGATAAAGTAGAATATTTCAACACTTTTTTTAGAAGTTCGACCAATCTTTGATGGTTCAGTTCTTCATCACAACTGCAATTCCATTGAATCATTCAATCCGATTATTTTATTCCCGTGCAATGTTACCACGAGCGCGATAAATATAAAATAAAAGAAATGTCTGATATTCCTCATTCATTTCCTTCTTATTCTCTTCTTTTTATCTCGTGCACCTCACGTGTTTGAAATCCGACGCGTTCACATCTCTCTGCGCCCCCATTTTTTCTAATCTAGTATCAAATAATTTACTAGTAGAAACAAAAAACACGTAACATTTGATGCCAAACAGGTCACCTGATCATTTTCAAACTACTATGACACAACTGCAAGAACAACGAAAAACAAAGAACTCTAGAAAGAAGTCCGATATTTTAATCATCGCGAGTTCTCATCGTAACATTTTTCCCCGATATGATTTATCATCTTTCAATAGAAAAAGTAGACAGATAAATTAAATTGAAATAAAAGGCTTACGAATGAAATGTCACTTATTTCACAATGCAATCGAATCTTGACACAGTGCATCTGTAATTCTATTATACTGAATAATAGGTATAAATAAACCTCTCTGAAATTCGATTGTACTTAATTAAAATCCAAACAATTGGTGTTGAATTACATTTCTACCGTGTAAATTAACAAGAATTGGTCTGTAATTCGTTGCAAGTTCGGGTAAAGTTGTCAGGGCTGTTTGGAATGTTTGTAGGTGACCAAAATCCAAATCTGTGAATATACATGTATATGTTATTCAAAACAGTGTGAGACAATAAAGTCCTTAGTGCACTAGGTAATCACCGAGTTGTTGAATTGGCATCTCATTGTGGGATAATCATCGACTAATGGCTCTGGTATTTATGCTCAGTTTCATTTCTCCCACTCATTCTCGCTCCACTTCTTCCTACTTTACCATAGTCCTACTTACCTACAGAGTACTCTGAAAAACTTGATAGAAATGAGGGTATTGTATCGTTAAAATTTCTCAATATGAAATAAAATTTCACAGTGACACAATTCTACTGTGATATGAATAAATAACATAAACGAAAATAATAAAAATAAATTAGACTGTGTATTGAAAGAGGAGGGTGGAACAATGAGGGTAAAGAAATGTCCCTTGACAAAGATAAATGTTTGTTGGATATTGGTGGATCGTGCTGCACGCAAGTCATAATCAAAGATACCTCGACAAAGGGACGCCTGAAAATGTATAAAAGACCATGACCCCATGGGTTTGATATGGAGTTTGCTGCTGAGGTGGTAAAATGTGCTATGGGTATGAATATATACAAGTTCGTGTTTGTATTTTAGTGGATTGCAGACATAAATAGGTATGAATAAATATTGGATCCAAAAAATGGTTATAAAAAATGTTGAGATAAATTTTTGCTTGTAATCGAAAATATTTTATAGCAAAAACTTTAATTTTCGTTTGTTGGATTTATAAATGAGGATAATTTAGTTGCATGACAATCAAGAGTGTACTTAGGATTTGTCTTCGTGTTACTGTAATAAATTAATTAATTTAATTATTTTAATTAGCCAATGTGAATGATATTGAAGTGGAAGTGAACATATGCGCCAAATTTAATTTACAAATATGGAATTTGAGTTCAAAATATTGCTGAAGTAAATATTATATAGAGTGTAGGATACAAATAAATGTGTGCTCACCTACATGTGCTTAATGTATATGCACATGTTTTGTCCTCGAGAAAAAATAGAACGGGATAATTGCAGATGAATGAGTGCCTCCAAAGTTGTTGTTGAATGATGGAGCTTGGAAGGAAAAAAATGAATAAAAAAAAAATGCTATGACTATTGATTGAGAGGAGTAATAAATGTACGAGATAGATATTTCGAATACTTTTCCATTATTATTTACTAGTAATTGACATTTGGAATAATAAAAAGGCACCCTTTTATATTTGACAATGTTTATTCATCGAGTAAATAAACAAAAATGAATTGAATAATAATGATCTTCATTGTTGCAATGGTGATTTACGTATCTCATCGCTAATATTAAATTGAAGATAAATAATAGAGAGCAATTCAAAGCTACAAATGAATATGAGGCAGAGAATAATAATATATTACCATTTCATTTCTTTTTTATTTTCCTTATTTGTCTCACAATTTCATATAATATAAGCTCATATATGCATATATAAAAAGTACGTTGTTCTCTACGTTATGCTTGAGTTACCTTAATTTAACCAAGAGAATTCTTGGTAATCAGAACTTGCGGCAAAATAAGGATAGGATCATTTTTTTCATTAAATATATTTCAGAGGATAATAGGGAAGAATGAAATCCTTTTTCCATCCCTTTAACTACGAGTAATTATCAAGATCTATATGGAAAAGAGAAAGAGATTATTTACACATTAATATAACAGAGAATATTTTTTTATTCGTGCGTAGTACGTTGGGTGTTTATTACAGATAGAAATAAACTTGATGGAAATAATTCTTTTCCACTACTCACAACGAGAATTCATTTTTAACTCTTTTTAAACGAAAATATAATTATTTATATCTTGAAAATATTATTTTGCATGTGGTATTTAAATATTTGAATGATTGTTATTATGTCAGAATAGAATGAATACATTGGACGAATCACTGTCAAGTTTATAACCGGTAACCATTCAATCATCTAAAAACCGCAGTGTGTATATGTGCGTTTTGAGGGTGGGTGATATAGGATGATTGTGGTATATGTATCGAGTAACGCAGGAGCGAGACAATTGCATTTTATCAGGGTGGCTATATCGCTCAGTAGGGCGAGTGAGCGATGTGTAATTAACGAATAATAATCGATCGATTGGTAATCATCCATTAAATTACTTAATAATTGTATTTCATATTCTATATCGGTCGATTGTAATTATTTGTCATATGGGAATAAATATATTTCTAGAGAATTGCCATTTGCTGCTGTGGCAAATAAAAAATTATGTTAGTTTTTTTTGTTTATAAATTATTTCTCTTTATAAACTGAATAAAAGTTCAGTTTGACATTTTTAATATTTTGTGAGTTATTCATCAATGATTCGGTTCATTGAGAAGCTTTGTGAAATGGATGACTGTTCTCTATTCACGTTAAAATATTTCAGAGATTTTTGTGGATTTGTGACATTTTTCATCTCACTGCACTTTATTATTCACTGCAGTGTCTTGCAATATATATGAAAATATCTTGAAAATGAGATTTGTACAAATCATATGTCTCACACATAATCTCAGAGGTATTTTTTGACATTTTACTCCTACGTGAATTTCATATCAACTCTACACAGAGTAAACATTTATTATATAATTATAAATCACGGATTGAGAGAAAGAAAATGTGAATAATATATAATATGAATGATTTTTATTCTACTAATGATTCTCATTTTCATTTTTCTTCCAGGTTTTCGACAAACACAATCGTGGCTACATCACTGCTTCTGATCTCCGTGCAGTGTTGCAGTGTCTGGGTGAAGATTTATCTGAAGAAGAGAGTGAGTATTAGTGCAGAATAGAAACTTTTGACTCATTAAAAAAGAAATTGAGAAAGAAAAAGAAGTAACAGAATTGAGAATGAGAAAGAAAGAAATATTTCAATCTTAATCAAAAAATTCGCTCATGTGAATGAATTTGATGGTTCACCACCTTTGAAAAGAATTGAATTACAATTGTAATCATTTCGTTTTAGTATCATCAAATTCGTTTGATCATTACTATAGAGAGAAGAACAAAATTATTGGTGCTGGTGTTCCATTGTGTCAAACCGATTTGACAATGGAACAATAAATTGGATTGAAGTGACAGAATAAACAGGAGAAAAAGTTGGAGACAGGGAAAAATAAAATCATTGGTAGTTATTATTGAAAGAAGAAAGTCAATTTGAGAAGACTCAATCTTGATTATGGAAGATAAAGTGTGTTTTGAAATAACTATATTACAAAAAATGACAGAGTAATATAAATATTGCTTTATTAATATCGACTCTGACCACATAACTGTGATTTTAATTATAATTCGTAATATTGCTATCTATGAGTGTCCTCCACGAGCGAATTTTACCGCAACTGCAAACCAATACGAACTTTGGCAAGTTTACTGTGATGCAAGTGCACACATGTGTTATGGTTGACCAAAGAGTAAATTGGAAAACGACATTGGCAATATTACACCTGAACACAAATATCAAAATCGATTATTGTTATAACTTATGTCAATTCATATATGAATTCATTCATCTGTCTAACATTTGCATCATACTTCCGTTGCATATCGCAGTTTATGAGAAAAAAAATAGTGGGAATTCCAATTTTGTTTCGATAAACTTTATCATAATATCTGTTGGAATTTATTTCATTCATTTCGAGCTAGAGAAATATCCCAAACACGTAAATTAAGTTTTATGCTTTGATTAGTAAAGTTCACTCAATTATGATAACGGTGAAATTTTTTGTCAGAATGTTGATGAGCTGATAGAATGATTGAAATTCATGAGATAAAATTCGTGTTCATAACTCGCACAAATCACGATATATCTGACAAATTAACTTATAACAATTTATGTATCCGATAAATCAAAATTGATAATCATTCATTGAACTATTAACTTGAAAAAAATATTCAACTAGAACACAGTAGGATAATGAACCAATATGTTACTTTCATGACGTCAATGAATTATGACGAGATATATATTCATTATTAATTTACCAATTGATTAATCACTTGTTTCATAAAATATCTCCAGTCAATAGCTTTGGTATCATATATACAATAAACTTTGATTAACTGATAGAAAAGAATGAGCAAACCAATTACTTCATTCTATGGTCAATCGTTAAAGTTCTTTTATACGGTCATACAAGAGAAAAGGTAAAAAGAATTGAAGTTGAAATTAAGTCTACACTCACTGTGTGCGCTGTATCACTTCTATTAACCGTCAGTTTATTCCACCCTTGTCTGATACTTGTTCATGTACCTCATACGACAAAATAAATATCTAGGGTCAGAGCTTTTAATGTTTTACTAGCTTGTAAACTTTGAAATGAACGTTACAACAGCTGTTGAGTGTCTTCAGTCGAATCTTTCATTCACTGCACTCGTGTGTTGATTACATTGTCATATCTTACTTTATTTGTTTTTCTTTTCTTCTGCTATTTCAATAGAAGCCAACGATTCATTTGCTGTTTAAACAGAAATATTTCACATGAGAGTTAAGAATGCATTTATTGAGGCAGATGTAGCGTACAGAATTTTATTGAATCAAGAGATTATGGTTTATATATAGATTTTTGAGATTAATATAAATGATAAGAAGATATTCACGCCAGAGGGCACATGTGGAATCAGAATAAGCTATCTTATATGGTACGTTTAGTAATAATGAGGGTGAAATAATTTTTGAATTATTGAAACTTAGTAATCGCCAACAGCGCGTTGTGCTAATGAGCTTGAACGAGCTCTCTTTACTCATGTCATTATTACACCCGAGTTTATATGATGAGGTATGAGGTGAATGGGGATGATTTGATACTGTTGTAATAGTAGTTCTCACATGTATCAAAAGATTAATTTCGTAGGAAATTCTACGCTGCAGAAAACGAATGTTTGTCCCAATCGTCGAGGGAAGAAAAGGTTCCATTGTATTACAACAAAAAATTTGTATGAACTTTAGAATTATAATTGAAAACTATTCACTGGAGTTATTTGGAAAGTTGGTCAATTAATTGCACAATTAATAATGGGTAGCAACAATTTTTGTTATATTTATCTGATAATTCCACAATATAAACATGTCATTCAGTTTTTGTCAAAAAATGTTCATTTGCGATCCATTTATAAATATAAAATATGAATTCGAATACATTTATTAAGTAGTGCAATTTGTACAGTTTCATTCTGAATTAATATAATGACTTCATTGAAAATGTGGACGGAGTTTATGACGTTTGATAATTCATTCACATGAAATGATTCATAATTTATCTTCGTTTCTATTGTCAATTTTATTTTACAAATTTTGGATGTAATGTAGTGTATTCCAAATGTGAATTGATCTACGTTGTTAACATTTCGATAAACATTTTATATTTTTTATTATAGTAGAATCTGCTGCATTTTATATTCTATTAAGTATTCAACCTAATACTAAGGATCTTTGGTCATAAGTCTAATCTTTTTATTTCTTGTTCTGTGTTGCAGTTGAAGATATGATTAAAGAAGTCGATGAGGATGGAGATGGCAGAATCGACTTCTATGGTGAGTAAATATCCATTCTCAATATATATGTACATATACACAAGCCATTCTTCTATTTCTGAATCCTCAAAAGTTGTCCCATCCATTTATAGACGAGTAATTCTTATGAAACCTTCGAAATTTCTGATACATATTGTTCCATGTCGTTTTATTTTTTGACTCGAGAACAATGCGAAATTATGGTCATCATTATCTAATGACGTTTCGTTTTTTTATCGGAATTCGTTGGTTTATGATTAACTCAAGTCAATATAATTGCAAGAAATGGGCATTTAAATTTGTGAGAAATAATTATGATGCTTTGTGATTCTCAGAGAGTACGAATTTGTGAATAACTTTTGAAGTTGCTTTTACTTGTTAAAGGTTATTCACTCGTATTATTAAATTGGTTTCAGTCTGCTATTACAGCAAACTTTCAATTATGTATTTTTCCTCTCATCGTTGATTGATGTAAATCTTATGAAGTTTTATTTTGAAAGCTCTTATCACCAGCAGCAATTCAACACTGAATTAATCATCCTGAGTTATTGAATAATCTCTCTCTCCCAATTTATCTACTTATCTCTATTATCCTCCCATTTCTATCGTCCTTTCAAATATTATTCCAAGCACTCACGTTTTCAGATACTATTACAAATTATTATTAAGTTAGATTAGAAATCATTCTCTTGCATCTGTCGTCTTTACTTTGATTTACTTAGTTGAGTAAATTACAACTATATTGACGTTGGTAATTAAAGATAGAAGTGCAATATTGGGTGGATGTTAGTATTGTCATGAAAGAAGTACATTTGTCTAATTAAATTACAGAATTTGCACGATCACTCGTCGATCCAGAATCCGATGAGGAGGAAGACGATGAGGATGATGACCTACCACAGTCACCATTTTAGAAATTCAATCAATCGATAGCTGGGAATATTTTGCCTATACTCATTCAATTCAATAACTCCTCTCTCCTTATATATCCTCTTTTTTTTTCTCGCTAGATAGTTTTTAACATAAATATCAATGCGATGAATAAATATCGAATGATTATATGAATATAAATATAAATATATATAAATATCGATTCTGTTATTGAGTATTGACTTTCATTATTGTCATTGATCGACAAAGAAAAAAAAAACAAAAATTGAATTAATTCATGAAAGAAAATGAAAATTATTAAATAAATGAAAGCAGTTATGAGAATGAGAATGTAACTTTATGTGTAAATGTATAATGTACATTGTACTTCTCAGCTTTTGGATATTTTAAGTGTAATATTCTATGAATTATTCGAGGAATTGGAAGACGATTGAATTATGAGAATTTGATTGGATGGGAGAGAGTTGCGGTCGAGATGAGAATGATAATAGAGAGATAGACTAGTGGGAAAATCAGTGTTGGTAGATCTGTGACAATTTGGAATGTTTGTGCTCGATGGAAAATAAAGGGGAGAAAATAGAAAAGTTCTGTAACATGCTGATTTTAATCTCTCGGGCTTTTGAATATCGCGCAAATCCCTGAAAAGATTAAAATGACGCAGTAGAGTATGGTGAACTCAATTGGCGAGAGAGATTTTTCGCGTTTTACAATCAATTTAGATAATTTAACAATGCGAAGAGAATTTTTTTGCGATAATTTTATTTTCACAGGTATGAAAACTCGAATTCATTTTGAAACTCTGACAAATTGGTTGTAAATAATTTTCGTTGTCTCTGTATTATTTTCTATTTTTATTGGGAAATTTATATTTTCACGTATAACATTTCAACTGTTGTTTTTGTTGAATAATATTTCTGCAGTATCTGATTCAGCAAGAGTTCAAAGTGATAGCATGAAGCACAAATTAAATATTCTATTTCTGGACGTGATTTAAAGAGAAAAGAATTATAAGAAAAAAAAAACTAATTTAATCTACATGTCCAAATAAAGAGGAAGTTATAAAAGTTAAAGTTAAAATTATGCCTAAATTCTGGGATATTATAAATAAACATACGTTTAAAATTATAAATATTGTATTTCAAAAATTGAAGATGAATAGCAAAATTGGTGAACGAAGAAAGAATAATAAAATGAAAACATGTAAGTTAAGTATATTTTCTTCCATTATTTTTTTGTTTTAATTCTTTCAATGGATTATAAAACACGAGTGTGATATTTGACCATTGTTTATAATAATAACGCACACAACCTTCCCCTCGGAAGCCTGAAATTAATTATATTAAATGTATTCAAAGCACTTTATCAATGTATTGCAATGCAATGATCGCCTTTGTCGTATTTCTCCAAAATAATGACGAGAAGATATCAAAGAAGAAAATTGATTCACACTGGATGAGACGAAGACTCAAAGGAAAACTAAAAGACATTCTAGAAGCTGTTGCTTCAGTCCATGTATATGTGCATATTTAATGTATGTATATATATACATGCTATTTATGTGACATAATTTATTATAGATCACTTATAATTTTTAATTTCGTACCCATGAAGAAACATTACTCCGATCAATAACGACGTGTTGTCTCTGTTGTTTTCGGTCACAGATTAGAAACGAATATTCAATTTTTGTTTTCATGAAAAAATTGTGGGAACCAAAGCGTTATTCTGTAATTGGTTGTTGAATTTGATAGGATGAATTGTCTTCAGTCTGTGTCGATAACTTTAACGCTCAAATATGAATGTCTCTTATACATAATAAATATTATTATTATATATGATAAAATATTACCAATATTGTCAATTTTATCTTCTTGGTGACAACGGAATCTACATGAAGGTTACAAATATTAAAAGAAAAATTGTGTCATGATTGACTTGTATGAACTTTTCAACTTTGTGAATGTAAGAAAGTATATATTGATTAAATATTGTGATTAAGATATGAAGGCGCTTCATTCATAATACGTGGGAAGAAAGAAAGGAAGATTGGGAAGAAGAAGAAGAAAGAATGAAAAATTGAAACTATTGTCAACGATAAATATGAATAATGCGCAATTTTTTCCAATAATATGTTATTAATACATTGAATTATAATGGTGTGTATTAAACTCTTACAAATGAAAAAATAAATCAAATGAATACATAAAATAAATGGAAAATTCTACTGTTACGCTAATGATGATGCTGATGTGTTTCATGATATTTTAAAAATTCGAATCAATCAAAAATAAAGAAAATAAAAAAATATTATCACGTGTTCCATCTTTATCACTTAAAAATAAATAAAGGGTGGAAAAAAAATTTTACATTTTGTTTTACACTTTTTGAAGGCTCATTTTTTTTTATTAGCGATAAATAAACTTACATATCTTTACAATATCAACAATACATCCTTCATTAACTCTCAGAAAATATAGATAAATATCTATCTCATTCTAATTTATTTCATATATATATGTATATATATATGTATTTGTATAGGCTGCATTTTGCCACTGGACGTGCTCACGATATATTCATATTCTTCCCTTTCCAAATGACCTTATTTCACTTTTCAATTTTTTATTCTTTCGTGTTCTCTTTTCTCCTCTCATTCATTTCAAAAGTAATAAACATACTCTGAATCCTCAAATACGTTCCATTCAATCTCTAAAATACAACAGTCGGCCGTTCAAACGTATCGTTCTTTAAAACAATAATCTAAAATCTACTTCTTCACAATCTACGAAATGCAATGACATGATGGAGCAATATTTAGTATTTTCATTACTTCATTCTTTTAAATAATTGCTCCTGTGTCTTTGATTTTCGCAAATCTCAAACCTTCTTATCGTTCCATCTCAACATATATTCGCGAACGAATTTGTTCAATTTTATTATGCATATAACACATGTACATGTGTATGTATACATATATATATATATTTTTTGTATTCTGATTAGTTCGATTGCAACATTTATCAATTGATAGTTGTTCCATGTGTTGAAGATTGAATTAACTCATCACATTGATAGAGTATAGAATGAATTCTCTCTTATTCATGATTATAAATCAATATTTGTTCAATTTTTCCTCCAAAATTTTCGTAGTCTTCGAGGCAGTCTCATAGAATTTTATTGTCCTCGAGCCAATTGAAAAAAAAAAAACAACACTATGTGTCGCATACATCATATGCATATATGTATAAGTATTTGTGTCTTTATTTTATGTAGCACATGGGAACATTTCATTCTTTTTCGCTTCTTATTATTTTTATATATATATTTTTTTCATTGAACATAATTGCTAGTTCATATGTGAAACTTCTGAAATGAAGATTGAACGGGGACGACACATGAAGTAGACAAATATTTTCTGTCACATTTTGCACCTACATATTAATTCATAATATGCGAATTTATTTACAGATATAAAAATTGAAATCACACGATAATTCGTTATAAAATGTTATCGAATGAGAGGAATTATCAACAATATATTTAATTTAATTTGTGATTGATATTCAACGATAATAACAAATCAACAATTTTTCATTCGATTGGAAGATAAAGAAAATGAATTGTTGTCTACTTTTTCTTTGTCATCGCCGTTCATTTTTCCAACAAACATGTATATCAATTTTATTTTCTGATTTTTCTCGCATATTTCCTTTGCCATATCAATGCACACATATATATTTATTATATATTACGTGACAGCAAAAAAGATTATGCCGAAGTAACTAGCACAATCAATTTTTTCATAATTATGACGCATACATAGATTGGATTAAAGTGTGACAATGAGAAATAATTTTTAAATGACATCGATACATCGAACAATTTGAATGAAAAACGAATATTGTTTTGAATTCATTTTTAATTGCTGTCATTCATTCACATTCATCATGAATTCATTTTCCACATTTAACAGTCATATACATACAGTACCAAGCCAGAAGTGGAAACAAAAAAAAAACAATAACAATTGAATTTCGACTTAGATGATAAAATGGCAAAATTGCAGTGAAGCAAAAAATTTTTCATCTTAATATATTCTGATATATAAGTACATGCAACAAGTCTCGACGCTGGAGTAAAAACATTGTCTACATTACATTCTCCACAACGGTATAAAAAACAAATAAAACAAAAAAAAAACATACATAATACCAATATATAAATATTCCTTTATCTTTTTCAATCATAATACGCAAACGTTTTTCTTTTTTGACCGCTAAAAAAAAAACGTATTGCATTTAATTTGAAAAATGATAAATCCATAACAATATTCCAGCGTCGTACAAATATATTTGCAAACTGTTCTCCACTGTTTCATGAAAAATATTTTTCTTCTATTCCTACATTATAATGTTCTCATCAATCATTATCATTTTGATAATCGACTATTAGCAAAGTTATTCATTTTCAATAATGACAATTGATGGTAGTTCATTACCATCAATGAATCCTCCTCTCATTTACCCTTTTTCATTTCAGAGATAAATCTCATGTTCGAAATTTTTCGAAATCTCAGATATTATTATCTTTAAATGATTTGCTCTGCATCGCTTTCGCATCCGCCCAATTCTTTCGGCGTTGCTAACACATTAATTGTTGGATGTGAAGGACTGGCTTTGGCCTTTAATTTATGCCTAATTCTCTGGTGTCCAGTCGCAAAATTGAAATTACCACGAGCAAGAATTAATGGTCTCAATGCCGTTCTCATTGACCAATAAAGTTTCGGATAATTTTTTTCTTGTTGTATCATTAATTCTTTGTTTCTTTGTGTTTTTAATACCGCTGCTTCCTCACACGCTTGACAAACATTTCTTAATAGAGGCAATTTTTTTTCCAATGTAAATTGCTTCAATGCACGTTCCCTGACATAAACAAACGGTCGGATAACTCTCAAATCATATTCTTTATCGTAATAATGCGCTTTCATTGTTTTGAGTTTGCCAGTATAGAATAGTGATGTGAAAAAACCTTCGGAGAAATCATCTAAATGTTGTCCAAGTCCAAGTACGTTGTATCCATAACGTTTTGCTACTGAATACAAACGTTTCCTCGTATTGATTCCACAATGACCACAGGTATTACAAATTCGCGCTGTGTAATCAGGCGATGGAAATTGTGGACAATCAGCAATTACTTGATTCGAATCAATCAGTAAAGCTTGTTCTTCAGCTTCCTCATAAAAATATGAAATTTGGAGAGTTTTGAAATAACTCATCGGTTCAATTGGATCATACGAGCCACTAGCATCAATTGTGACAGCACCAATTTCGAAATTAATACTCTTTGATTTAGCATAAAATTGATATTGATGTAGTGTATGGATAAGTGCTAAAGAATATCCACCAGTTGCCATTCCAACGCCCATTGACGAAGCTGGAATACAAATTAATACACGATCTTTATCTCGAATCATATCAAATTCTTGAATAGCTTCAACTGCAGGTTTCCAAATATTTTTCGTTGGACTGTGCCATTGTGGACCAAATGTATTTGATAATTTTTCAGCTACTAATTTTTTTCTGTCGTTTTCAATAATATTTATTGTTTCGTCTTCATCATCAGACGATAAAACATCAGGTACTATTTCCTCTTTCATCATCATAATTGTCTCATCATCGTCATCATCTTCAGATAAATCATCGGGTAATTTTTCATCTCTTTCACGTCTTTTCATTGTTCCCGATAGGCTTCTAACTCTTCGGCAGTTATTCATTATTCCATAAGACTCAGCACTGCTGCTACTACTGCTACTGCTGCTGCTGGTACGTCCAAGGTCAATTGGACGCATGTCACTCTCATTGAATGATAAATTGATTCCGCTGTCTTGTGAACTTACTGAGTTAACAGTTGAATAAATTTCTGGTAGTATCTTGTTACCTGTTATTGATTTTTCAATAACATTTTTGGCCAACTGTTTTCTATTTTCTCCCTCTTCATCCGATGTTTTCGCATCTTCACGTTGCAACGTATCAGCTGTTGTTGCTGTCGTTGCTTTTGTGTCAGTGGTAGTTGTGGTAATTTTCGGACCGACAACATATATCACAGTCTCATCTGACGAACATTCACTCGACATTTTGCTCTCGTGTTGCTGTTGAACGTCATTAATTTTTGTGAATTTTGATAATTGATGTCCAGCTTGGGGTGATGATGGTAAACGACGCTCTGGAGTTCCATATCCAGT
Organism: Meteorus colon; assembly: GCA_030523085.1. NCBI lineage: Eukaryota > Metazoa > Arthropoda > Insecta > Hymenoptera > Braconidae > Meteorus > Meteorus colon. The sequence continues at coordinate 731,288 of JAPYZH010000046.1, forward strand.
TGAACATGTTGAATTTACTGAATTCAAATCCGGTGAAAATCTACCGAGTCCATCTACTTGATTCACCATACACCTGTCCATAGGAGAAAATCAAAGATAAAAATATGTTGAACACTTTTTCAATATTGTCTGAATGTTTATGATTGGAATTTGATTAGAGAATGAGCACCAGGGTTCAATTTTTCAATGATGATATTTGGTTCTAAAACATAGAAGCGATATGATTCCTGAAAATCCACCCTGGTGTTCTTCATCAACTATAGTACAATCCTTACCTTATTTCCGACTTGACTTCGCTTGCCATTTCTTTTGAAAATTCCATCAAATATTCAGCAATTTCGCTCGCTGAGAATGAATCATCCCGCTGCTGATTTTTTTCATTACTTGATGATGTAGACGATGTTCTGTATGAATGATGTTGTGGTGTATCAGTTGAGTTGCTCTCTGACAAAACATCATCAACCTTCGAAATAACTTCACGAATTTCTGATTTTATTTCCGTCGCCCATTCTTTTGTAACTTCTTTCAAATAAGCACGAAGATCGTCGTCAGAGCTTTGACTAAAACTTGATAAAATGGGTGAACATCGTCCTAATTTCGGTGCATCCCCCTGACCACTTCCATGATGATTGTGATGATACTGTATTTGCTGTTGAGAAGAATAATTGTACGGATGGGGAGATGGTGACGCTGAAGAAGTTGGCGAAGAAGTAACTGAAGGAGGCGAAGATCTTGTGGAACTGCCATCAAGTTCCAATGACCTCGACAAATCATTACGACTACCACAACAACAATTACGGATATTCCTTGACACTGCAAGTGATGATGATATTTTTGGTGCGCTCGCAACACCGAGATTGGTGAGAGTTAGCGGACTAAGTGGTATTGGAAGTGGCATAGTTTTCCCACAATTGCTGCTACCGAGAGAATTACATCTGGCACGTCCCAATCTATTAATTTCACCACCACCTGGCATTCTTTGTTCACCGGCCATGAGTCTGGCACCAGCCGGACTCGTTCCAAGAATCATTGAGGAAGTAACAGCCTCACCTAGCGCAAATTTAACCGGCGGTGTAGGTGTAAAACTGTCAGGAATTTCTGATGCTCGTCCAATCGATGGAAAATTTTTCTCAAAAATTTTTGTACTTTGTTGTGATTGTATATCATCAGAATGTTGTTTCACTAGTGAATTCAGACCATCATAGTTATCCTCAGAACGTTGGTTCGTCATGGAATTCGATGGATCAATTGATAGTGCAGGTAAACTATGATGTCTCGGTGATGCCATTGTGGACAGTGGTGGATTTCCGGATCGTGGTATATCACTATTCAGCCGTCTAATTGCAACATTGCTACTGCTACTTTGATTCGGAATAATATTCGATGAATGTTTCTTAGTAATTGGATCGAAAGGTAAATCCTGTTTGACATTGTGCGAATTACCAAGAAGTAAATCTTGTGCCTCGCCAGGCAAAATAAACCAACGTAATGCTTCACCACGTTCGGAAAATGTGACACTACGATCGATTTGCAAGGGATAACGATGTGCCATTTTTCTTGCTCGATTAAATATATTTCTGGCTGTCTGTAGACAATCGCTGTAACTCTGTGGAAATACTGAGCTGCCAGCGCCCGAAACACGTCGCTCTGACGAAATCATTTTTCCATCTGTGTAACGTACTGATCCCAGCCATTTGCGTTCTTTGAAGACGCTATTTGTGTGATGTCGCCATTCGCCCGTGTCCGGATTCAAGACATATTGTGGCAAAAGTTTCCAACCTTCAGTTGCGACCATTTTTAAAGCTTCAAGGACAAATGCCAATTCGGGTTCGGACATGAAATAGGGTAAGGATAATCGAGCGAAGCCTGGGCGAAGTGCTTCAGCATTGGATTCTTCTTCACCTAAATTCAAATCCCTGGAAAGCAAAAATCAACGTCAAAACAATCTCTTCATCGATTATATTCATCCGTGATTTCGATAAGAATAGAATTATGAAGATAATTTTAGCATTGTATGTTACCTCGCCATTAGAACTGACTCATATTTTCTGGCAAGGTCAGTGTCAATTCCCATAAGATCGTGGGCGTATCGACCAGCGCAGGCGCATCCACCTCTTGCTTGTATCCCAAACACGTCATTGAGTATGGCGCAAACGAAATTGTGATGGAGAAATGTACCGCGTGGATGTCGTACCATGAGTGAAAATATTGGTAGTCTTTTCATATTATTTGAACCACTGCCAATAAGTATTAATTCAGGTATTGTCCGGACATGTGCCAACACTTGTCTATAAAAGAAAAGAGAAATAAATATATGAAACAAAATTGAAACATTTTTACATAATTAGAAAAATTCTTCATTAATCATCATTATTTCTCTCTCTCATCATACCATATCATTCTGAATTCAATTTTATGTTCATGAATAAATTGCTCTTTATCATGCGATAAAATTTAATTCAAGTTGTTGGGAAACATGTGAGGTGAAAAAATATTTTTCGAGCAATATAATTTTAATTATCTGACAATATTTAGTCGATGAATATTGAAAATGACGAGAGATGAAAACATAAATGAATAGGAAACAGTTAAAATGCATAACAGATGTTGAGTATACATGAATCAAAGCCAACTACTGAATATCGCTTCACGGTCAAGGACATCCGATAAAATCTATCCTGAAGAAAAATTTATTTACGTAGGCGTAAATTGAAATGACTCACAATCCACTGAAATTTATCACGCTAAATTCTATGTTATTTTATATCCGTCCATACATTACAACAATAATTATAATTATGAAAATAAAAGTTGTTGATGATTAACAAGTGATAAATCGCGAGTTGGAAACTTCGTAGAGATAGTAAATTTATATTTATCGTGTTATCGGGCAATCTTTGTGTCTGATAAAGATAAGATACCAACAATTTATTGACTGCATAACCGCAAATGATTACAAGTTTTTTCATAATTATTTTTTGATAACTAACTAATTTGCTACAGATACAACGAATTATTTCATCACATATATGCAAAATCTCCATTACTTTATTGCACTTAGTGAAGACAAAAATAAATGAAAAGTTAGAAAAGGTTCTAATGATTGCAAGAATAATAATGAAACAAAAAAAGTTCGTTATCTTACTTGCAAATTTTATCTTGACGTGCAACGATAGCTTGTGGTGTTACGCTTTCTTTAAGTTGTACAGCAAGTCCACATCTTATAGATTCAACAACACCAGCAGTACCACTCTCATCGCGCAGTTCAGGATCACGTAGATAAAGATGTGAGTCACGCATATCACCATTGACAATATTATTATTTAAAAGTGATTTCTTGGCAACTAAAACGCCTGGTGATTGTGCGCCACCCATAAATTTATGGCCACTGAATATTATTGCATCTTTATGTACAGCTGTCTCATCAACGCCTGGTAAATGTGGATTCATATCCATTTGAACAAAAGGCGCTGAAACAATAGAAAGAACATCATCGTTATCACATAGTTCTTATGTATTCTCAATTCTCAAACTCACAATTAAATAACAAAAGAATCGTCGCTCTTAATGCAATTTTTCCCATGTCTTTATTCTAATTGACTAATCGGTTCTTGCTTGAAAAAAAAAAAATAGTTGAACGAACGAATAAATGCCATAATAAGAACAGAAAACTTTCTCTGGATTATGCCCTGATCTGTTATTTAAGTCAATGAACAGAAAGTGTTTCACTTTAGGGTTGATTCTCTTACATTTAATTCATTAGGAAATAATGAAAAAAATATCCATTTTTGATCTCACATCAACTAAATGAATTAAATCAATCAATTAATTCTCAGTATCACTCCTACCTATTTTTCATTATTTTTCTCTGATAAACATCAGTCAAAAAAATAACCAGAACAATTTCCGTGTGTATACACAAAAAAAATTCAATCCTTCACCTCCATCATTAAATTATCAAATGCATCAGTGATTAATTGATCAGTGATATCTATTTATATCTGAAGTAATATTTCTATTATTTCGAATCTCGGATAAATAATAAATAAAGTCGTCGATAATTTGCATATATTTACCAGCTGAAGTGTAATCCCAGACACTGAGAGCACCATATTGATGTAGCATTAGAGTAGTAGCAACGTCATCAGCCAATACACCAGTAATGCAGCTGGCAGCGTTGAAACAACCTACCATTACCGCATCGCTCGTTCGTTCCTCATTGAGTTTACGTTCGAGGTCATTGAGGTCGAGAAAACCCTCTTTCGTCTCAGTTATCCTCACCACCTTAAAGAAGTATTAAAATAAGTGAAAAAAAAAATGAGGAAGAAACGTTACTAAATGTATATTTAATGATTATGTAGATGAAAATCATAATTTTCTGTCTCAAGATATTGGTATAGACAAAGTGAAAGGCACATTACTCTATTCTGCACATACATTTGAACTGTCCATCATAAAATGATAATGATGATGACGTTGATGACGTTGATTGATATGATATTGTTGCTCATACATAGTTACGCAATAAATTTATATTGGCAATAATACCACGATCATAATCATCATAAAAGTTAGATCAATTTGTGGGCTATTTTGAAATTGTGGGAAGTCATTAAATTTCTGGTTTACGACGGTTTCATCTAATACTTATTTATTCTCCACTCTTCTTTTTTTTTCTTTTTCATTTATTTGCCACGAGATAATATCGATCCAATAACAAATGTTACTCAATCAACAACAGATTTATGAATGTGATTACGTGCAAATTTATAAACTTGAAAGAGAAAAATGTGACATGTTGAAAAAAATAGTGGGTTTTTTTTTCTAACGCCTTTGTTTTTTGCTTGGTGTCATAAATGAAAAGAAAAAAAAAACACCAAGTGTTGTATTGAGATAATTGGTAATGCGCCAAAGAGACATTGTCAAGACGTACACTGTGGCGACACGAACATCAAGCACATGAATATAGAATAGGGAAAAATAAAAAATAGAATAAAAGATAAAGAGTTATTGGCAAATATCCACATGGGACTTTGACTTTATCTACTGTCTTTACAAACTAGTAAATCAAATTTTTACTATTAATGATTCACAATTGTTTACAAAAACTATCATAATCTCATTTCGATTATTGTGGCGCCAATGAAAATGAAAAATAAGAATTTTGACGGGAAAAAATTGGTTTTTTGTTTCAAAATCATTATTTTCACATTAGCATTGAGGTAAAAATATTACAGAATTTTTATTAGACCGATAAATAAAATATAATGATATTTATTTATATAAATACATGACATATACCTTGGATCCATGCTCACGCCAGGGTCGCAAGTTGGCGTGATGTTCAAATGGTCCTACAAATACGACAGTCGGTCGTCGCTGTGGGAGGTCAAGATGGCGAAGAAGAGTGCGCAAAGCGTCGTCGGTACCGTGACCCGTAAAGAGAACAGCGTCCTGTTCACTGGCCCCGACTGCATGCCGAACGATGTCTCTGGCCTCGTGCCTGTAACATTCAAACATGTATATATGGTCGGGATTCATTTATAGCATCAACTAATTTTTTTCCACTGCTGTTCCTCGCTCGTTTTTTACTTTAATCTTTCAATGCACTTGTATAATACGCAGAGAAATATATAACCACTCACAATGACTGAGTGCAAAGCACTTAAAGTCTTGATGGTCATCAACTTTGTCGATTGTCTTTTACCTTGGTCAAAACACCACAAGTGACAATTTTAACTCTATCACAAATGTGAAGAATAAAAAAACGCCTACATATATTTTCTCAAGTAGAAAAAAATTCTTAATTTACGATCATCAAGATTGACAATTTTATTCTGTTCATTAAAAGGAGGAAAAAAAGCTCCAGTTAAACATTTTTATACGTCTAGACTTGTACTAAATTTTTTCAGAATTCATTCTAAGGAGATGAAAGTGATTAATGAATAATTTTTATCTGTCGTGAATTCATTTTCAATCTTAATCCTCTAATAACGAACTTACATATGGAAATAATGCTTGAGGAATTGAAAAACCAATACCAGAAACAGTCTGTACAATACCAGACTCACTAAGAGAGTTGGATGATTTTATTTCAGAATATTTTAACTACTTTTAAACTCGCGAGATCTTTTAGATGTGTCATTTCTTTTATTTATTCATTGTGTCATAACGGTTATTCATCAGTGATAGTTATCGAACTACTTGAGTTGTTTCTTCAGTCCCAACAAGACTAAAAAGTATAAATATAATCGGTTATTCAATTCATCATTCTTCTTATTGGCTTCTACAAACGCACTGTAAATAAATATCATGTGGCTTATAATGTGTCACTTGTATCGTCGTTAACTTTACGGTACTGTCAACGTAAAGCTGATTTGGATTTAGTTGGCTGTCTGATCGCAATAAGATACAATGTGTAAAAGACACCGCAAATTCTTTTTCAAAATAATAGTCTGAAGAGAATTCTCTTCGCTGTATTTATAAACATGCTCATCGAATCTCAATCACTTGTGTGTATATATTGTAGTTGGTATAAGTCAAGGACTTGTTGGGATAGTCCGTTGGTTGGGGATAGTCCGTTATTGCTCCAGTAACCGCATACATTCCAAGTGCTTCATGACACATCTTCCTTGGTTAACATTCCTTATTCCTTATGGACATGGAACACATGATACCTCTATTATTGACCTAATTCATGAGTTCACTGCTTAATCAGACTGTTTAACTCAAGTTTATTTATTTCTACTATTATTCCAACCATTACGAATGAACTGCAACAAAAGATGTTACTTCACAAAGTTTATAAAAGTCTATTCTTTTATCTGAAAATTTATTTCATTTCAAATAGTTCTTCAAAATTATTGGGTTGGAAATGAAGTCACTGGAAACTTTGAATTCGTTTTTCTCATGAATATTTTCTACAACTGGTTGACCTGATTATATTGAAACTGATGGATCGACTTCAAACAAACTTCATTTAAATTACACTCGGATTTTCTATGTCTTGAATTAAAAATTTATGAATACGTTTGGAATTGGTATTTACTCTCTGAGGAATTGGAAATTTTTTATCTAACAGTCAAGACATTTTTTTCCCAGTTATTATTCCTTTTTTATATTTGCTTTGTCAATAATTTTACTTCCAAATATGTAACAATCTTGCTCAGCAGAATGATTGGAATTTCGTTCCATTCAAATGATCACATAGAATGTAATGAGGTCAATCATAGTCCCAGAATATATTTAATCCAGTCAGGATTTCAATGCTGCAGAAGCTCCATTATCGATTTCTATTTACCCAAATTCTATACGAAACATTTCATAGTGCTATTGGAACTAGGATTAAAAAAAAGTGACAATGGGTCATATTGCAGATTGTTTAGTTTCTCAAGAGAGAAATATTTATGAGAATAATTTTCAGATGCCCCAAATGAAAACATATTGTTCAAAAAATACACTTCAATAAATAGATATTGATAGACATATGAAAGCTTCGATAACTCGCAATGGCTACGATTGCTAAATTACATAGACTTATACATATATATCCGTACAATTGAATTGGAAAAGCTGAATTTGAATATACTCAAGGTTAAACAGGCGAGAATGCGTTTGCGAGCATAAGTAATTGCAAAATTATATTCATTATAGTTCAATATAACAGAGTTATTGATTTTATTTTATCATTCCCTATTTTTTCTCCTACATACTTTTTTTTTTCTTTTTCGCATATTTATAAAGGGCGTTTCCACTGGCATTTCGTTCACATACAAACTGTCAATGTGGCAAATTTAATAATCCTTTCATTTGCATTCCATCGATCCAAGGACAAACGTGAAAAACATATCCATACATGCATGTGAGCAATTTTTTCATTTGTCAGCCATTAGAATGACTGTCAAGGAAGTTTCACATTTCAAGTTCATCGCATTTCACAAAATATCGTTTCCGGTGTATAATTACACATACACACATATTCATTTGAATGAATGTAGCAATGTTGATACGAGTGTTTAAATATTTATAATTCACACATCAAATATTTATTTTAACACTTAAGTCGCAATATAAATTTTGTTGTTCACGAAATTTTCTAAGTGATAATCCTTTACCAGGTAAAAAATTGGATATAAAATTTAATTGTTAATAAAGCAATTTAGTAATACTCGCTAAAAATCAGACAGTGAAAAATAAAAAAAAGAAAGTAGGTCATGAAATATTTATTGATTCAAAATTTAATGTACTTCTTTTTACACACCCACGAAAGCTATCTCAATACTTTCAATTCACTCGCTACAAACATCTCCTTCATTATTTTCCTTTCAATAAACCAAACATAAAAATGTTCGAGTATATTTCAACATATTATTTACCAATGATAAATTTCTTTTGAATAAAAAAAAAAAATACGTAGGATCTTTGTCTCATCACATTCTCTATTCTATTTCTGATGTGTCATGATTATTTATTCACAAATATCTCTCAAACAAGGATAAAAACCTCTGCTCTTTTCTCTTGTCGAGAATGACGCACCACTTATTGTTCTATATTGTCATTATCATTAATAAACACATATATTCATTTAAATATTGAACATATACGCCAATCTCTCAATACATTTTAAAATACACATTTCATTCTCATGTTAATGAATATCGAGACTTTATTTTTTTGCAATAATTTTCTTCTCCAATTGCCAGTGATTTGCAACACATGTTCTGTTACACACTTAAACCTCACCCACGCATGTTTTTTATTCTCATCCACTTCCTCATATTTTTTTTAAATATATACCAAGCATCCACATTCATAACACCACCCTCTTCATTGCCAACCAACTGAGAGTAATTATTATTTTTAGCCTTGGCAAACTTCGACACAGTACGTGTAAAAGAATGAGACTCAAGATTTTTATTATCATGACACGAATAAAAAAGAAAACTGTATAAGTAATAACCACAAAGACTCGTTGAGTATCACTCGGAGAAGACGGAAAAAAATAAAAAAAAAAAGTAATAATAACGAGATATACATTCAACTTTGTGCTTTTATCTTTTTTTCTTTTCATCACCACTAATTCTTATGCATCCAAGTTCTATTTGATTATTTATTCATTTTTCTTTCACTCTACTTTTTGTCTTTGTCACATTCGTGTGATCTTTGTGTTATAGCTTTTAACACCACAAATACTAAACGTTTCTGTTTCTATTTTTCTTCTTTACCTTTCAAAGATGATGAACAAACTCGTTTGGAAAATTGCGTCTGGCGACACTCTGAGTGTTCTATTTTTATAACTGACTTTATGTTTCTATTGAAATGAATCTAACGCATAATCGTAAATAATTATTAGCTTATGTACATGTTTATAAATAGACATAAATGATAGAATAGAAGAAAAAATTGTTCACTTTCATTTTTATTTCGTAGAATATTATTTAACAAGTGTTTTACGCCTTTTTTTTAATGATAATTCAATCGAATTTTATTGCAATTGACAATAATGATAGATAATTGTTTATTGGTATATATAAGTACATGTATGAGGACATGTCTTGTTTATTTACATTTAAATAAATGGAAGTATGTAGATGTTGGGTTAATATTGGTCGGGGTATGTATGGCCGACATTGGGACCCATTGCTGATGGGTACCCCATGTTACACTGTGTACAAAACTTTCCTTCCTAACTTTCTATTCTCGCTTGGCCGCGGCGCAAATATAGTTATATATATGCATATACGCCACTAGAATTTTATCGTCTATTAAACTGCGTCAGTGCACGATTGAATTTCCTGTTCCTGCAGTATCTCACGCATTTACCACATCGCGTTCCCATAATTGACATATTTACACTGTCGTTATTTTCATTGATTATCTCAATATTTAATATAATCTACAGAATGACAAAAATATATATTTGTTTCAAATGTTATTTATGATGGGAAGAACTTGTTGATAGTGTAAGAAATTAATCTGTTTCTTTCATGTTAGATGAACACGAAAATGAAGAAGAAATAATTGTTAATAAAAAAAAAAACGGAAATTGATGGAGAAGGAAATTAATTGAGGTTAATTTTTCTTTTGTCATTGAAGACGCGAAAATGTGATTGGGGTAAAAGATTATTTGTTACAAGAAAGAATAATAGGGGGATGGGGTGAAGTTGTGAGATTTATCAGTTCCAGATAAGTAGATAGTGGTTGAAAAATTTACCCCACTATCCATTTTGTTCCGTCGCGAATTCGTGCAGAATAATAAATACTACAATTTCTAGAGGGTTGAATTTTTATTCCCTAGATATACATTAGAATATCTAGAAACTGTCGGATCATATATCAATGTTAATATATTTTTCACCAAGGATTGTAACAGAAGAAAAATGTTATGCAGATTATTCTTCTCTCCTTTAGTATGAAAAAAAAAAATCTGCAGAGATTCCAATTAAAATTAGAATTGCTCAGTCTAAAACCCAAAAATTAATATCACAACATTAATATAGAAAAACAAAAAATGAAAATAAATAACAAATCATCATTGATCAATTCTTCAAGATATCAACACGACATAACCCAATTAACTTCGCCCCCACTGTAAATGAACTCTGGAATCAAATGATATCTGATATATCATCGATTATGCATACAAAACTGAATGCGCAAGCGGGTAGCACGACTTTGGCCTCGCGATCGATCAGTATAACATTTCCCGGAAGAATTGGCCACATGTGCGGGTGTGTAGACACGAACATCCATATGCCCTTTCCATTATGTGCCAACGAATGCAGAGAAAAAAGAAATAAATGACTCGATGGGAAAAGAAAGAATGAATAAAGATAAATAGACATGGATGAAAAACATTGAAAGAATCAAATAAAATTATCAATTCACTTTCTAATGTGGTGCACGTATAAACATGTTCGTACGTATATATATATATATATATATTGTATATGGAGAACACAAAAAATTCTGCTCTTTGCTTTCTGCAAATCGTGCGAGAAGAAAATCTAATCCAACAGTGACCCTCGTTCCGCTTGCTGAATCGCGCACGATACTATCATCTATAAATGTTTCACATTTGAATCAAACACATGTTGTATATATTTATATACATATATATCATCCCATAAATATATATTATATCAAATTATATTAGGTTATATCTACGAATTATCATTAAACAGGTGACTTTCCATCGAAATTGCATGTGGATTATATTTTTTTGTTCTCATGAGTGAAAGTGAAAGTTGACAATGTAGCAAAAAGATGTAAACAAAGGTAATCATGAAGATTGCGCCATTGTTTCACGAATTTTATGTCGAAAATAGGAAATCAATAAGATTAGGGAGAAGAACGAAAAAAAAAAATAGAGAATCTTTTATTAAAATATCAACAAAGTTTGTTCATTTATTATCACTGTAGAATTGATGATCAATCAATTTGCTAAAGTTTTGTATTCGACACTCAGAATCCTGAATTATTTAATTATTTAAACAATTATATCGTAGTTAAATCATCTTTCGCTAACATCAGTTTCCAATATTATATAATAATAGGTTGGATGTTATATTTACATTCATCGCAGCAAAGACCTTTCAATAATAAAACGTGGGAAGAAGACTGGAATGAAATACCATAGACCCGATACATTGTTCACTATCCAGCACTCCATATAAATTATTATTCATACTAAAAACAAAAGCTTTCAGTATAATAATCGAATTCAGTAGAGTAACTCCTAATTGAAATTGGAAATTAATCTTTGAAATTGACAATCAATTAGAAGTCGTATGAAACTGACAACAGAAACCCCAGGAACAAAATAATAATTTTCATTTCTAAATTGCATTCTCTTTAAATTAAAAATATTTCCATCATACTCAATACAATTAAATTCTCTCTATATTTAATTTCTTTTAATGATTGTTGAACCATAAAATTAAAAAAAAAGAAGAAGTAATAATAATAACTCGTAAAATAATTGTAACAAAATAAAATTTAAACGTAAGAGTTTTATACCACCAATCAGATCGCATCACATCGCTAATTTTAAGTTGGGGGAATATTGATCCCGTGGTTGCTAGCGGATACTACATTAGACAAGTGATACTATATGTATATATATATATATATGCACTGAGTGGTAGGTTCCGTTGGCCTACATCGAGCGATTGGCCGGGGCGATGTGCGCGCGCGCACATCGAATAATACCACGGGACTCACGTCCATGTAAGTGACTATCTCGATTTTTTTTTATTTTAACTTCGTTGTTTTTGTTCGTTTTTCCTTTCTACCTCTATCATTGCTGTCAATTGTGGCGCCACGAGCCACAATTGTAATTAATTCAACGCGTGATTCTCATGTTGGATAAGTCAAACCTGACCTCGGGTTACCTGACACCAGTTAAACCTTCTACGAACATTCGTATAGGTGATATTGTGTAAACTTAAATTACTTGGTTATTATTTAATTGATATAGGTGTTAATAATTACCGGAAGAGTGATGATTGTAAGCTGCATATTGACGTTGATGCACGTGTGTCACCCAGACATGGTAAAACCTCCTTTGTTATGTATTCTTCCAAAAATTGTAGTGATCTGCCTGATGCTGTGTAGTCGCAATAAACCACTGGAAGAAAAAGAGAAGAAAAAAATGTTTAGAATTGATGAAATATTTTCTGACGATTTGATAAAATGATTTACCTTACGTTTTTATTATGATTCTTCAAAAGTTAGTACGTGATAGAATATTTTCTTGGAAGTTGATGAAATTGAAAGAGACTTGGGAGTTATGAATGTCTGTCGATCAGGGAATACTCTACTTTTGAAGCTTCATTTTTCAAACTTGCTGACATGATTTCTTGGAAAATGATGGATCAATTGCAGTGGAATAAATTGCATTCGATTTGTACTCGAATTTTCTATAATATGAACTGGGGTTACATTGATGAATTGAAAAATTTATGTATTTTGTATAGGACTTTTGAATTGGAAGATTTGTTGGGTGAGCAGAAAATTTTTGTTGAACAGTTTAAATTATTTTTTGTTGAATTCCGCCATTTGCAGAAATATCAACAGTATTTTTCATTGCATAAATTAACATTTCATTACCATTTTGAAGTTCGAAAATAATTAATTACGCTGACTAACAATGATAGAATAATTTCATCTTGTTACAACCTCAATATTGTTAGAGAATTTTTTTCTACAATGAAAAAGATAATTCATTTACAAGAAATAAGAACATTCAATTATAAACGTTCTTGAAATGCTAATTCTCCTCTAAATCAATCACAAAATAATTCCTTTATCTAAAATACAAGAAATGAAAAAAAAAAAGAATAAGTATTTTCATCATGTCATAAATAATAAATGCAAATAAACATCAAAGCCAATAAATTATTTTATCAATACTTGTCACTTGTAATATTCATTTATATCGACACTCAGTATCTTGAATTGACATATTCGATGAATATTTACATCAACAGTAATCTCTGTATCAATATAATAATTTTATTTCGTCTCCAAGCTCATAAATAACAATAAAGAAAGTTCCAACTTAATGAACTTGTAAATACTCCTACAATAATCAATAGTACACAGATAAATAGGTGTACATAGTGTATTTATATATTGTAAAATATTTTCTTTATAGAGAAATGGATAAAGAGAAAGAATTTGTATATAAACGCAGGTGTCTGAGTCAAAGTGAAAGAGACACCTTTAAACTCTCATCCAATTAAATTCCGTGTACATATCAACGAATGAAATAAAATTGGCCACAGTGACAACACAACATAGATGTTTAAATGAGAAATAATCGCACGATCATATTTAACTTTCGCTCGTAAGATGTATCGGTTGATATTACTCATTGGTAAAATCGCACAATCTCAATTTGATATTTATTTTTTTTTCTTTCATTCTCACAAGATTTTTCTTAACAATTTTAATATCTCTCACGACACTTAAACGCTCCACTGAATAAGCTTTAAATAAATCATAGGAATTTCTCTTCACTGTCAAATAGTTTTGTATTTATTATTATTATCATAATTTGAGTTAATTTTGCAAACTGGTTAAGTGTAAAGAGCAATTTTAGTTAAAGTTTATCTGATGAAAGCGACACGTGTTTTAGAGAGTGATAGACATTTTTGGGTCATGGATAGTATTAGTTATGTTATGATGTTGCGAATATTTTCACAGATGGAAGATACAGAGAACATCAGAGTCCAAAATATTTTAGTTGTCTGTTCAAAAACTTATTTTCATTTATTGAAATAATGTTATTATTTTCGATTGTTGATTATCAATTTTAGTAAACAATGCAGACGTAAGAAATTCAATTCGATTTTTATCCCTATTATAAATGGATAACCTTTGTTTGTTTATATGTGTAAATAAATATTTGTGAATTTATTGATTTTATCGAGGGTTTTTTCGAGTGGATAAAAATAGCGATGGGAAATGTTGAGTGGTGATTACAAAAAAGGAAAAAAAAACATTTGGCGAGAAAATATATGGACTTGAGATATCTTTCATTAATTTCGATTATATTCGGCAGATAACATCGATGTTTTCTTGTGTGGGTTTGCGTTATTTTTTTTTTTTCTCATTTTGTCCGTGTTACTGATGAACGAAGTGGACTGACGTTTGTGTGATGAAAATAGTCATCGAAATTGGAGCGAGGCGGCGGGAACTAATTCGCGGAAGATGTTGGCATATCTTTTTCTAATTTATTTAATTTCAAAATATCTTCAAAGACAAATTCTATGAAATCAATTTTAATTATTGTTCCATCACTTTTTTATATATATTTGTAGCAGGTGCCATATTAATTAATGCTTTTGATTATTTTTCTTAGTCAATGTGAAAATATCATAACAGATGTGAGATAAAAAGAAGGAATATTAATTCATTATACAATATTCTCCCAGTAAATATTTATTAACGTGAAGAATTTAAGGTATTTGATTATATTTTCATTCTAAAAAACAAAAGAATTATTCATCGATAATAAAAATTTATTTTTTCTCATTTTTTCCTCAATGACAATTCGCAATTTTTTTTTTTTTCTTCTCTCTTTTTTAATGTATAAACTATTGTATAACGTAAATATTATTGTCATTCGTGCAGTATGGTGCATCCGGTCAAATTAAATACCCACAATATCTCTTCCACTCATTCTTTTTCCTCCACACTTATATTAAAAACATATACAATGACAAACACAAAGAGATACGTATAACATTACGCACAACGATAAATTAGATTTCTTCCAAGAACTTTAACAAAACATTCTCCAAAGATGACGTTAGAAATCTTGGAAAGGAAAAAAAAAATTATTGACGTATCAGCATTTTGTGTTCTTATATTCGTCCGACATTCTGTCATTAGTCAATTATGAATGAAATCACAAATTAAATAGGAGAAAAAAAAAGAGTAGAAAATAAATTATAAAAAACACTGACCATGAATACCAAACACATCCATCAATATTTTTTATTTGATTATTCCAATTTCCAATTAATAATAATTGTCCTCTCGAAAAAAAAAATTACAGACAGTAACAAATCAGACAACGATAGAATTCAAATGACAAATGAGGAAGTAGAAAGAAAAAAGATAAAAAATCGATGGCACAAGTGGAAAATGATTTATCAATTGCCCACTACTACTAATAATACTACAACCGCTATGCAATTTAAGTAGACACAGCCACGCTTGACCCAATTAGTCAGACGTGCTCATCGACGTGTATGCAAAGATCTAGATGAGAATTTAAATTTCAAATCAATATTATAATAACCATAAATAATACGACCTTTATCACCATCATCACGTGATAACTAAACGTGATGTTGATATAATTATTAAATAAATCTTTGATAAATTAATTCACACGATATTCAACGAATAACGAGTCTCTGTATATTATAAATAATAATCTGCCTCATCTCATTTCATCTCCGGTATATAATTGTAGTAATTTTATCTAATATATACAATAACCAAGTTATCATATAATCATTATTCACTTCCGGTAAATAAACAATTTTTTTTTCTCCCATGTTAAATCCCAGTTAATATCTGTTTCATTCATTCAATTTATTGTTACTAACCCCACTCAATTCTCCCTTGACCTATTTATCAGATGTCTCAAACAATTTAATAAACATTTCGTGGATTCAATATAAAATAATTGAAGAATGAATGAAGGGCTGGAATATTAAATTTGATATTTCACCGAGAATAACTTTCGAGAGATCTGTCAACAGGGTGATTTTTTATTGGCAATGTAAATTAGATCAAACACTTTGCGTGCCAATATTTATTAATGGAATACAACTAAACATATATAAATATGTGTTGAGTAGACAAGTGGCTGTTGTCATCACGAATGACATTGCATTTATTTTCATGTATTTAATGCAACAGTTTACGCGGAAATTTAGGAATCAACTGAGTGGACCATATGATAGGTCACGCGTTACTGAAAATATTGACCGACTTACTTCAATCGCTGCCTCTCTCACATTCTATCGTTATTGTTGGTTGTATTAGTTGATACTATACTAAATTGAGCATTGCGTGCGGTGGCGGTTAACGCTCTTGATATTTATATGTCGAGCCACTCACATATGTTACAATTAAGTCGTCGATATATTTTTAGAATCAGTAAATCAAGTTGTTTTGAATATTCAAGTCAAGTCCAATTTTGTTCATTGCTTTCGTCACTATTTTTTATTATAACTTTGAGACTAATTGTGACGCCATTGATTATAATATTTATTAATTTTGTCGTTGGATAAATAAAATTGTGATAAATATTATTCCAATGTCAATAATTATTATTAATTCAATGCTTGGATAGAAAAAAGTGTGATTTTTAAGTTTGAATATTGATTTGAACATTTTAAAAATCGTCCAGTGAATTTGGAATGAAAATTGAGCTTTAAATATTTATTCTTATATGTTTTCTTTCGTTACAACTGCAATTAGAATTCCAACTATGATCAATAAATATTTTTTTTATATTTAGAAAGAAAAAAAACGAAAGGAAAGAGATATTATGACTTCATTTCAAATAGAAGAACAATTCATTTAATTTAATCGTGAATGAATGCAAATAACAATTTGGATGTATGAATCCAAGCATTTTCTACCCTAACCTAAAAATAGATTATTGACCCCATTTCAATGCACGAGCATCGCTTCCAAAAGGTAATTTAATACGATCATGCGAGAGTTCAATGTACCTTATATATATGTATTGTATGTCTATACAATAATTATTGTCCTCTAACAATTGCAAATTCAACCCCCAAGTCATGAATAATTTTCTTCAAGCTGTATTATATCATGCAACTAATGAAAAGAAAAAGAGGCGAATGAACTATTATCAACAATTATTCCTCAAATATGTTTTTCACGATTGCGCTATGACAATATGTGTCAATGTATACAGCGATGACAGATTAGAACGATGGAATGCGTTTGATAAGAATGTTTGAACAATTCAAACATCAGAGCTATGAATTCACCAATATGTTCCTATATCTCACTTGATTAACATTTACAATTTAAAATTCAATCAAGTTGTTCAATCTTTGTCGCAATTCTTCACTACAGTTTATTCCAAAAATAAATAAATGTCTCTTTTGTCTGACATTTGTTAATTCACTTCACACCACTTTCGTATGAATTAATTAGCAGAATTGTGATAATGATATTTTTTTCTCAAGTGATTGTATTTTAAGAGCGAGTGAATGTGCTGAGAATACTATAAAAACTGAATTTGTTTAATTTTGAAAAACAGGATCAGACAAATGTTATTTTTAAATTATCCAGACTTTTATTTCACTCATTCTTTTGTTGGTAGAGCTCAAGAATTTTTCTTTTATTTAACGATGGAGAGCTAATCGAAAAAGAAATTCAATTTTTAATATAACAATCAAAAGGCAGACAAAAATATTTTTCTCCTTCGTTATTTACTTTTCTTGTTATCATTATCGATATTTGAATTGGATATTTCAAATATTTATCTGTTATTTACGACAATTATTTTTTATCTTCCTCGAAAATGGATGAAAAAAATTAATAAACACGCCCAAAGCTAAATGTGAATTTTCCGGTAAAACTTTCAGAATGTTATTCATGTTTCAAACGTGTTAAATATCATATACATATATATATATCGACTTTGTATATTTGAAAAGGTCGATGTACTCGTGTGGTATAGTGTGAAACTTCCACTCATTCTCGAAACAGCTCTGGACATTTTGTTTCTCTCAGCACAATTTTCATCGATCA
This sequence comes from Meteorus colon, assembly GCA_030523085.1. Classification (NCBI taxonomy): domain Eukaryota; kingdom Metazoa; phylum Arthropoda; class Insecta; order Hymenoptera; family Braconidae; genus Meteorus; species Meteorus colon. The sequence continues at coordinate 749,603 of JAPYZH010000046.1, forward strand.
AAGTGTATAAATAGCATCTTGATAAAGACATAGTGACAATAATAATTTTCCCTTTCCCCATTATATTTCTTGTGTTTTCTTTTTCCCTTCTTTTTTTATTTTGTCACGCAACTCCCTTTGAAACTTAACTAGGTCACATGTGTATAAAGTTCACTGAACTGTATTTAATTTATACAATGTCATTTAGCGTGTGTGGAAACTATAAAAATAATTTTTTTCGTTTCCTATTTCATTGATGGTTTTTCCTGTCTCTCCCAATTTATCTCTTTTTTTTTTTCATTCCTTCATTTTCATAATACAAATGTTCCATTAAAAAGACAAAAGACTTTTACATATTTCACTGTATAATGAAAACTTTTTTTTTTCATTCGCTTTTCAGTCACTTCTTCTTTTTCCTTCTGTTTTTCAAGCAACTGCAACTCGTACATTTAGATACAATGGATGACATTTGACCTCGGAAAAATACTGATTGCGTCTGGCATGATTTGCCTTCATGTTCTGTCATGTTAGCTTTCACACGACCCAATTGCAATCACTCACTATCATGTTTACCATTGAAATTAACAAACAAACTAAAATATATAATCGAATGATTATTACGTAAAATATTTTAATCCTTCACTCACTTAGAATCCGTACAATATTTGAGATGAGACAAAAACGCAAAGTATAAATATATATTTATCTAATCCCATTAGATTGATGACGATGAATGATCATTTTATTTTCAAACAGTTAAATAGGGCATGGTAATATCCAAGTGCCTGAATTTTACAGCGTTTGAAGAACTCTTGCTTTTGTTATGCTCACAAACGTGTTGTATAATTTACATTGCATCGTCACATAATAGCGAATGAGTACAGTGGACAATTGTTCACTATATCATTATTAAAAAAATTTCACTATTTCACTCTTTATAAATCATAAGAAAAATAGTTAAATAATAACAGTGGAGAAATATGATAAAATATATATTTATTATCAGAAGAAAGTTATCTTTACCCTTGCTAACATTCCCTGGGCATATATAATTTTCTGATTGCATCATGAAATATCTGCGAGGACATTAAATGAAGGAAAAAAAAAAACATGACAAGAAAAATAATAAAATGTAATTGCACATGTGATAGAAATATCGTAAAATGCTTCGAGGGATTTCCTTGAATTTCAATAGATAAATGTCTATTCAGGTATATTCTACAAATATACATATCCAGTATAAACTTATTATTGTCAATTGACGTTTAATTTATTTATCCTTACACATATCTTTTTTCCTCTTCAATCGAATTCAAAGAGACTTCTTAACACAATTTATTTAATACCAGTAAATAATAATGTAGGCAGTGATAAATCAAGTCTAGACATGTCAGTGTTGGTTAAAGTGCCGATATAAAATGAATTTTCCCATACGGCGAACAATGAAGTGAATATAAAAATAAGAGAAAGAAAAAATTGGAAAAAATAGAAATCAATAAATACGTGAAGTTGAAAAAATAAAAGAATGAAAAGCGGATAAAGAATGTATGAACACAACTCTTGCAAAGAAATTCCAACGTGAAAATTGTATTTATGATAGCGCAAGACTATGCAAGCGGATATAATTGCAATTGCCACAAGCCAATTGCAACCAGTTAAGAATTTTGCTTGCGTTGCTGCGAACATATTACACATATACATTTATGCACACGTGCATATGAATTGCGTTCTCATATATGTTTATCTGAAATGATCGTATGGTAAGGAAAAATATATAATTCTAAAATGCCAACGAAATTTCTTGCAGTAGAATCAATTTAAAAACGAATCATTGAAGGAAAGTTCTCTAGAATTTTTCTATATTTTTAATGAGGATCTTTTCAGTTTGATTACAATTTTAATTAGCAATATCTCTAGAACTAATGGAGCGATTTTGACCTTTAACCACTAAATTCTGACGAGAAAACGTTGATTAATCGAACGCTGATAGAGCAATTGTTCAATTACACTTCTATTATATCGGAAAAATTCATTGAATGAGGTTATGAATTCGCAACATTTTTTCTTCTTCAAAGAAGTTTGTAAAGCGACAAAAAATTCATTTCCTCAGGCAATTCAATATTCAGAAAATTTAATAATCAGTTCCATTTCAATATGGAAATTGCACAAGTTAATTCACCCCTAAACAAATCATTCTAAATTGACTTTTCCAACCAATATCACTCTCTGAATGCGAATTGAATTCCAATAAAGAGTGAAACAACAAGAATACAAAAATACTACTAATTATAATTAACAAATTTTCCAATAAATTCAAATGAGCCTTTCTTATAAATCACAAAATAAATTCGCATCTGTTAAAACAAACCCAGCAATTGATAATTCAACAAATAAAAAATCTTCAAAGTAAAATAACTCTTTTAAATATCCAAATGAATGGCTGGTTTAAAGAAAAAAAAAGGTGAACGAGTGCGTTCCCACAATAATTGCAGCTCAATGTTCATATCTGCACTTATCCACATACACATACGTACATATATTACGGCTGACTATCTCTTATTACACGCAGACTCATTATATTCATATAAAATACAATATCTAACGTTTATAAACGCCATGATGTCTACTCCACTAAATGATATCTTCGCAAACACATGTATATACACACATAAAAAATGAAAAATATTATTATCTATATATCATGTATTTACACTTATACAATGTATATATATTTATCTTCCGGTTGGCACGTTTAAGCCGGCCGGATAACGTGTCATATTATGTAACACTATACACGCTTATATATATATATGTATATAAATATGTATATATATTAATGTTATATACCGGTATCTATAAATGTACCGATACTATTGGTCGCGTGATTGTTAATGTGGATATGCAGAGATGTGCGTAATTATTTACATGTGTATGGGCGAATGTTCCATAGCAAATAAAAAAAAAACGGCAACGAGCTATTATTTATGTAGATGAATTATTTATTATTGAAGTATTTATTCATGGAAAAGTTTTGTGTTAAGTGGAAGAATTTTTATTTTCAGTGTTTTTGAACTGTTTTGAGATTTTATATTGGAAATTCAAAGATTCAATGGAGTAAATATTTCTTTTTTGGGTTTTGTTTTGTGTTGATGAAATTTTTTAGGATATTGGATGATTCAAATGATAATTTATTTCCTTTAACTATTCAGAGTATGGGTTATTCCAGTTGTGGTAATTGTTCTATGAAAAAATTCTTCTTTGTTTAGTTTTGTCCTCATCGAATAATGACATTATTGTGGACATTGCACAAAATGAATGTTATGATGATTCGTTATCGCGAAATAATTCGTGGAATATTTCACTTTGTGAAATTAACTCGAATTATTTCAAAGAATTGTTTTCAAAAATGGACTTTCAACTGTCTATTGTATTCCATTATTAAATGGAATTATTATAATTGTTATACTCAATGACGTTGGTTGTTTCCACGATTTTCATTTCTTGTATTTATTGAAATTGAATTCTGGCAAAACATGAGCGCATTGAAGAATGTCTGCATCGTCTCAGATGTGCAACAATTATGTTATCAAGAATACGATAAATTTAGAAAACACAACATTGTCTCTCTAAGAGCAGACATTAATGACACAATGTATGTGAAATAATTGCATTTGTATGTTCATGACTGTAAGCCAACAATCCGTGTGACCGACTGAGTAAACATGTGGCAAATATAGGCGCGCGCGCACTTGGGATTGTATTGAACACCCGAAAAACTTTTCCGTTAGTGGAAAATTCTTGCGCACTCAAATTTAATGTCAACGTGACACAGTAATGTTGCAACATTCAACGTTACTAGAACAAAAACAAAGCTATTTGCACTCAATGAACGAATACACATCCCATTTATTATTCATAATGCGAATAAAATTTTACTAAGCACAAAATAAAAAATGGGCATGACAATAAACTGTAATTTATCATTTGTAAAATTACTGAAATAGAAAATTAAATTTTGATTAGTAAGTCTGTTAAAAATAGAAAATAAATAAGAAAAAAAGAAACCGAATATGTATTGAAAATTATTAGTTTGAGATTTTATTAATACTTGTGCATTCATTAAAAAAAAATTATTTCTTATCGTCAATTATATATGTTTGAGTTCCGTGTTTGTGTGTGCAGCCCAATGACTCACGTCCACGAATAACTTGAGTCTAATGGCGAAAAATAAAAAAAAAGAAGAAAGAGACGGAATGGCATGAGAAGGTTACAAAGGGGGAAGGCTGTGATCGACAAAAGAGAAACAACAAGAAAGAAAATTGGAAAAAAATAGAGGAACAGCAGACGAAAAAAAAAAAGAAAAATGATATAAGAACGAGATAACAAATTATCGTTCCCACTATTTTATATACGATGTTTATATGCTATTTTGCTAAATTTCCACCATCTGTAAAATTACCCAGACAATAAATATTCCTCCAGACACATCAGACGACCGTGTTTGTGACGATAATACACTACAAATAAATTATTCGAATAAATGTTTCCATTCTATTTGTGGATAAATGGATATTTTTTGCATGCGTTGGTTGGAGTGATTAATTGACAATTGTCAATTGTGTGAATACAGGGGTGGCAATTTTTATTTATTTTTCTCTCAATACAAAAAGGTTTTTGTGCGTAAATTTTCCAGGACAGGAATGAGTATTCTTTCTATGTCGCGAAAATTTCAATATTTAATAGTTTGTCTATTATTTCCTATGGTTACAAGATTGAAAAGAAATTGCAGATGAATATAAGGAGAAGAATTGTTTACATATTAAAAACTAGTTACAAAAAAAATAAGTACTCGACTTGGCATGGGAGATATTTCGATACCTCAACACTGACTTGCAAAATTCAGAGTTAGCCAAAAAACATGAAGCTATGATTTATCTTCAAGACGTTAGTTCATGTTATAAATGATTTATTTACAAATTGAATGACATTATTCCCAACTCAATAGATCCATTAGTTTTCAAGATATCATATCAGCCAATCTGAGAAACATTTTTAAAAGATAAATGTGTGCAAAGTATTCAGTGGATATACTCCTGTCGTCGAGCAATCTCATGTACTTGTAGCAAATACATAACTTCATTTATTATGTCACCATCAATGCACAGAGAAAACTAAAATTGATGATTCAAATTTATTGTTCATTTCAAACATCAAAGAATAAAACTCCAACAAAACGACAGAGAATAATAAATCACAATCTCTTCATTCCTATGACAAATTCTCATAAATTCCTTATTCATAAACCCAAAATACTTCTAACAGCTCCAACAATTTTTGATATCAGAAAAAAACAAAATAAAGATAAATTTCCCAGCATTATTTCTGTCTACAAATGGAAAATTTCTTTTCAGTCAATTACTCATACCCAATCAGTCTGACTTCACTAATGATCTCCCAATCTTCAACCTAAAAATTTCCACACGTTAATTATTAAATCCACCCTTTCTTTTGAAGTACTTTAAAAAAAAAAAGATCCACTTTCCACAAATATAATGACAAGTGGAATAATTAAATAATCAACAAAGGCGCAATGCTTGTGAATACACAGAGTGGAAAATACCGCGCAAACGGTGGAATTTACTTCTGGTTCTTCGCCAACTGATTTCAACGACGATGACAAGGCGGCAAATGACCCTGGCAAGATATATATCACGATTAAAGTTTCATTCTCATTGCAAACTCTACATGTATATATATATACGACCAATAAAAATATCTGCGTCATGCAGCAAAATTAATATACTCGTCTATACAACTTTTGCGGTGCCCACAACAGTTATCTACAAATGTGTACTTGTTTTCTTTTATCATATACATATTTTGAATACGTAGGAGAGAGTTGGGCCTTCTCAACTCTTTGGATTTGTGCGTGTGTCACACTGTTAGCAATTTCAATCTATGTGTCTTGTAACATATATATAATGAAATGCCGGCCATCTCGTGTGCACGTGGTACTCCCTCTCAGCAAGCTTTGAAGGTCACCAGAAATATATAGACGCAAAAACTCGCGCGAGCGTAGTTCGCTTCGTGCAAACAAACGTTTCTTCTTCAAGCTCTTCATTTTTTCTATACTTTATCTTTATGAGTATTTATTTTTGCTACTTGACTTGCTATATTTTTTTTCTGACTCATTTATTATTATTTTTCATTCCTCATGGTTAATTATTACTGCATAGATTGAGTGATAATGAGAATTTATTAGGTTAATTTCGAACAAATTAGCTTCTGATTAAAATCAAGTGACCTTGATAATGCAATTTTTATAGTTTGGAGTACAGTAAGAGGTGTTTTTTTCACTCGGGTCCGTTTGAAAACTGGTACATGTGTTGGTTTGAAGAGGTGTTTGGTGAGAAATGTTCTCGAGCATAAAACCGAAACCGTACACCTGTGTGACTCGTAAAAGTCGAGTACTTCCTCACACCTTTGCTTTATTTATGAGTTGGAGCATTTTTATGTTAAACTTTTTGCGGATTTTTCGCATTCTTTTATTTGGGCTTTGTCTTATTTCATGTTTGTTGGATAATGTGCAAAGTATGTCTGGGAATTTTTCTTCAGTATATTTTTAAGAATTGAAGAGAATTTTCGTTGAATATTTTTGTGTTTATGAGTAACTGGAAAAGCAATTCGGGACAGACAATTTTTAATTTTATCAACATTTTTCTGTGTGATATTTTACTGTGAATTTTTCTTTTTCAATAACTATAAAAACTTGAATGAGTTGGTAAATATAGAAAAATGAATTAGAGTTTATGGCGACAGAGTTATTGAATTTATTTTTGGTTTCATAAAAGAGGTGAGATATGGTTAGAATTTAAATTGCTCTGTCGCAAACATTAAAAGAAGTTTTTAGTGGTCACAACCTTCAGGGTGTAACTCATCATAAAAATTAGTGTCTACTAAATAAATATCCATTCGTGTGATATTTATGAAGTGGAATAATAAACTAAGCTGGTTAATAACAATGTCATTCTATATTGTTTTCAGATTGACAATGTCAACATAAAAAAACAGTTGGAAGAACAATCACTGAAATAGTTTACTAATAAACGTCACCAATTGCGATTAGAATCAGTAGAAGAAAATTTATATCTATAAAATAGAATTATCTCAATATTGTTCATTACCAAAATTCACAATCATATAATTAATTACAGATAAAAACATTTCTTTGTCCAATTCATTCGGGTTTGTCTCAACAACCCGTAAAATACGCTCCTGCAAAACAGAATCACCTCAAAGTGTTTGCTGACAATGAATAGCAGATGTCGAATCTCCATCTGCTCCTAATCACACATGAGCATATGAACTTATCTGTCTCTGGTGAATAAAAATTCCTACTGTATCTCAACATTAATTTCTTTCTATCAGCTCCAATGATTATTATTCCTCTTTAATTGAAATTTAATACACAACTGTAAGTAGATGAATGTCCACACCAACATCAAACAGAGAACATTGATCTCTCCAAACGGTTGACAGCAATGAGTCATTCGACATTTGCAAATCCCAAAAATAATAATGTTAAAAATATCCAAATATTTTTTTCTTTTCCTCAAGTTATTTGGCATGTTATCAAAATTATCTATTTTCAATATTCACAAGTTCATTTTTCATCTCACTACCTTATTTCACAATTTATATTTATAAATAAAATAAATAAAAATTATGCAAAAATTTCTCACTTACATAAATGATAAATCATCATATTTATAATAACATATATAAAAAATATTAAAAACTTAAAATCATAATAATTGCTATTGGTACTCAAAGATAAGCTCTCGCGATGTTTTCTCTTTTTTCCTCTTCGTTTTTTCTTCGTTACTCATTATTATTCGCTTATTTTTTACTCCTACGTTTGCATCGTGGTACACGCGTGTTAACCAGATGGAGAGAGACATACACACATTACTCGTCGTAAGTATTCGCCGATAAGAAACCATATGCATGGCTCAGTTCAAACATCAAAACAAGATAAAAATAATAGTAATACATATATATACATACATATACAGATATATATTAATATATATGTATATACTTTAGGTCTTTATCTATGATAGGAATATTTGAATCAGACTGTTGGAAAATGTAACAAGAAAAGAAAAAATTTCAAGTAAAACAAAAAAATTATTTACAGTGACCAATTTTTTCCCATTTACTATTCTTCCCTCCTTTTTTTTTCCTTTTATCATAATTCCTCTATATAGACAGATAAGTTGGTAATATGTAACAGATATTGATGATAATATCACGTAATGCTGTAGGATTCGTCGGCTTTGTTTGCTTCGTTAATAGCAGTGACAATCGCATGAAATTGATATCACTCACCTCGTTTAAATATTTCAAACGTTATTCGATATTTCGTTTTAACAATTGAACTAATTAATTTCTAAAATGATCGTTACAATTTATGATATAATACACACTTTAATATTGTTATGAATTCATCGATATTTGAATAAAAAATATGAATCTTTAATTGGTCAACTACAGTAGACGAATACAATAATTGTTATTAAACCAAAGCGAAACAACTTTCAATTGTGGGTCAAGGAATACCACTTGTAACTAATCAAACGATGTGAAACTGGTTCAATCCGAACTTTGTCGTTTCAGAAATCGTACTAATATTGTCATTTTAACTTGACAATTAATTCAAATACATTTGGAATTATAACTCTACCAAGAAAATACAGAAGCTCAAACAATCTTCAACTGATCAAACAAAAATATAAAAATTCAAAGAATTTTTCTCTCTTCTTCTTTCAACATTCAATTCGTTGTAATTTCTATTTATCAAACATTTGAAATTACCGATCATCAATTCATTATCAATAACAGTTAAAAATTTGAAGACGGAAAAAAAATTATGGAGTATTAAAAAGAAATAAAATCATAAACCGATACGTAAATGCCCGCGAGTGTACACACACACGTCGGCGCCCTGCAGTCTACCGTAAGGTGTGAGTTGTTACGCAATGCAATGCTCGAGGCCCATATACATATGTACATCTGGGTAACATCATTTATTATTCCATTACAGTCCACATGATCCAGAAGTAAAAAGTAAAATAGTAAAAAAATTGTCTAATTCGCAGTTTTCATCATTTCATAAATTATCTTATCCAAACAATATTTTTCACATTCACCATTTGTCAATACGTTTTGATTGCTAAATATTGCGTAGATTCAATTGAATATATGTATATTATCCTTATCGATAGTGTGTCCAAGTGGGTGGGGATGGGGACAAAAAAAAATGATGATTAGGTAATAAATTAGATACTGTCGCCAAGCAGTCTGTCATAGACATGAACTGATAATTATACACAGTCATCATCGGTACTTGCAGCTGCTGGTAATCGAGAGCGTAATATCCGTTGCATAACAATTAACAATGATATATAGATGTATATTTGTGTATACACATACACATAACATATTGACTATTACTTTTCTATAATATGTAGAATGAAAAGAAAATGAAACGCGTCAAATTATTTTTAAATATTAAACGTTGATTTGATACAAGTTCTATCCGGAACTTGGGACTCAAGTTGCATCTTCATTCTCATGTTACTCAACAATTTGAAATTAATAATGATTTGAGTTGGTAGATTGTGTTTCATCGATTGATGATATAATGTGAATTTGATTGAAATTTTATTCAATTAATAAATGAAGAGGAATGACGAAGATAAATGAATAATAGTGATAAAAGTAAGTATTTAATCGATGGTTGTTTACGTATTTTGTTTGAATTTATGTGAGGATGTGGAAAAATTTTCTGTAGTTGGGAAATATAAGAGTTATGGATGCCTGCAGTGATGTTCACGAATGTCGCGACAAATGGTGGACGGAAAGTTTCAACGTAGTTTTTATTTTTGGCACGTTTTTCAAGCTGGCTGATATGATATCTTGGGAATTTATCCATCGATTTGGTTTGAATTAATTTCATGGGGTTTAAATTGGTATTGTGGATGGCCCGAACTAGCATATTATCAATCCATGAGAAATTCACATTTTTTTCCAATTAGTTTATTTCAATCTGAATATCCACAGATGAATATTTGTCTATCAAATATTAAAATCTTCTCAATTGTTTTTCTATCTTCCAAAATATCCACTTGAAAAAATACTTTCAAATTAAATAAATTAACTCCAACTCACCTTTCCTGCGTCCAAACGGTCCAAAAAACGTTCCATTCTTTCCAACAACATTCTCATCAATATATTTCAATAATTTTGTTGTGTCTTCTCCTTTTTTCGTCGCTGTTGACTTTGACGACAATGCTCGTGAAGTTTGTCCAAATTTAATCAATTGATGTTGTTGTTGCTGTTGATTTAATACCAATGTTGGTGTCGACACATTTGGAACAATATTACTCGATGTTACTTGACTTGGATACACAACGGAAGTTTCCTCTGGCAATGAACCAATACGTCGTTGCGAATTGGCCCAACCCTTCCCCGATATCTTCACCGAGCAACTCATTCTCTCATAATACGAAACGAAAGAAAGCAAATGATAGTAAATTCAAAAAATCTCTTCAGCTTCCCCTTCACTGCTATTCACAATTAAAAATTTTTAATCTCTACTCTTGTTCTCCCTCAATACTTCTAGATAAAGCAAGATGGCTCCACGCCTGGTGGGATTGTCCAGTGTACTCCGAGATACCACATAGAACTTGTTAAAATTCTCCACTAATGCCAAATTATCATTTTTTTCTTTTCTTAATCGTTATATTAGAATGAAAATTATCCTTTCATTATTCTCAAGTTATCCGTACTCTTTTTTATTTTTTTATCTCTTCTCTGTTGCAGAATAGCACGTTCTAGTGTGTACGTACACCTGGCACGCGGTATACAAACCGGTTTTGGATTGCGAAATTGTGCCTGGAGGATAACCGCAATGATGATATAGAAGAAAAGATTGAATGTAAAGATCACAACTTGTAGTTATTATTATTATTATTTTAATTATTCACTCGTGTAAGTTTTATTAACTTATTTTTTTCTCTTTGTGATTCACTGAGCACATTTATATCACTGATAAGTACAATTGCATTTGTAATAATGTCGTCTACATTACTTGATATTTTATTATTTTTCTCGTTTTGTCTGTTGTCGATATGAATAATGAAGGTGGAATATATATTGTAATAATTTCTTTGTCACAAAATGATTTTATTTTGTGAACGTGAAATTGTGTATATGCAAAATGCGTCAGTTGAGTGTGAAAATATTCACTGAGAGTCGAAGATAGTGTTCAAGAGTCAATGGGACACGTCGCGAATAAAGAGAAAAAGCACCAAAGACAAATGTATACGTAGAGATGTATGTGGAGTATTGGTATGTGTGTGAATGTATGTCTATACCTCTTGATTTTGTGTCGAGGGACTCAAGTCAATAACGAATGCGCGACGATGCGTCCCGCTCACAGCGACACGCTTGTCTGCCAATGGTCGGACGTCACTACTAGAAATGATTTTTCTTTTAGTTCTTTATATTTAATCTTCGTTCATTCGTAAAAATGAATACACAAATTGTTATGGCACACTGTTAATTTTGCGAACAATAATTGAATTGATTAGAAAAAAAAAATGATTTCACAATAAAATTGTTATCACTTTGGAGAAGACGAGAAAAAAAAATTGGTCAATTGTCACAAATCAATAATTAATTATATAAAATGGAAAGAAAATTTGTTTCTTTCAATTTTTATTAGTTATGACAATTTTGTCAGTCAGTATTGATATCGTCGCTTTAATATTGTTTGAATAATTTTTAAAAATTAATATTCACATCGGAATTCGATTTTTTTATTCATTCCAATGGAATTATCATTTGTTTATGTTTAAGTGCTGTGGATGTTTCAATTTCAAATTTATTCTGCTTGATATTGTTTTCGATGACAATTCACTCGTTTATTTGATGAATGTCATTGCTGTATATTAATTTGAATTTTCGCATATGATAATAACAATATATAGTTTCGCGCACATTAAGAATAAAAAATAATTATTTTATGATACTCGCAGCTTGAAGTGCGCGACTAGACTGAATGTCTGGCGCGATTGGCGCTGGTCAGGCACTTGGTGTGTGCGCGCCACACTCCCATATCCCCCGATTGTACCATTATATTATGACGTCATTGTATCACTGTGCCCGCGTCTGCGCAAACGTACCATTTCCACTGCCTATCTTCACATCTCAACAATCACAAGCGAACGTATAGTTGTGTTGTGGATACCAATACGAATGTGGGATAGTGATGCTCCCCAAAATTCCAGCGCTATGTGAATACACACTGCGAACTTCGCTTCAACTTTGTCTTTTATTTACTCACATGCCCTTCAATGTACACTTTCGTCGACGCCATATTCGATATCGGTCCACCCAAGGCCAAGCAAAGTGAGAAAGAAAAATAATATTTTTTTCTGAGCTTTTGGACACTTTAATATCTTTTAATTATAATTTTTTTTCATTATGTAAATGAAGTGAGGGAAAATGATGTAAATAAGATGAGAATATTGTCTTGTTTTATAACCACATACTACAATTTTTATTTTATTTTGTGTATTAATTATTTGTTGATGTTTTTCATTTATATTATTTACTCGAACTTGTTGACATCATTTTTTTCTTTCGTCAATATTGGAATATCACATTGATGAGAGTTTCCAAATAAATTGAATACTTTTTCTACTATCTTTTTCTTTTTCATTCTACAGTTTCATTGATCATTTACATATTGATATCTCGATTAGTCAGAAGCATAAATACATTTTTGAATTATGTATATAAATGAATCTGATGAATATTAAATTAGGTGGGCTGAGACAGTTGTTGAATGGTGTGAAATGAATTAATTATTGTGATTGAATATTGTAAGTGCATGGGTGGAATAATAAAACATTTGCGATTGAGAGTTGGTTAATTTTTTTCTTTTCAATGACGAAGGAAATAGTCTTTAGATAGAAATATTTCTCGAGTTCCGGTACAGGTACTGTGGTATTTTGGCATGAGAAAATTTTTGATATACATCATTTATATTAGTCACAAAATGCGTCAGAAAAAATAATGATGATAGTAATTATTGAAAACTTGGCATTGCAACAGAGACAGTGTTATAAGTGTTGCTAAGTATAATTTTGTGTTCTGCTATAAATCACAACGGGTCATTAAATATTATTATAAACTATCTTCATGAAATTGATCTCATCATCATTAAATTATGATTATAAGTTCGCGCTTTCCTGGAATGTTAACTTGCCCATGAATTTGTCGTCATTAGAGATTTCACAAGTTAGTATAATTTTAATAGTCTTAATTTTTATATTCACATGATATTTTTATGATCATAATATAACAAAAAAATATCTTACGTCATACATGAATCATTTTCGATCATTTGTGTATCAAATTTTTGTCCTACTGAAATAAAAACACAAGATCAATAATAATGAAAAAAAATCGTTCTCCAATAGCTCTTTAATTTCATTTCAATACGTCAAAGTATTTCATGATTAAAAATAAATCGTGACTTCATGAATTAGGAAAAATAATTGGTCACACTTTGATGAAATCGCTTCCAGAAAACAATTATTTTTAGATTCATCATTTACTTTTACTTGCCGTCATTATTTATTCCCTATTATCATTCTGAAAGATATTTCTCTTATCATTCACTGTTATCTGAATTGAAAAAGAGAAATGTGGATGTTACGAACTCTATAAATTTTTTTTCTCAGCTATCGTAATGATTTTTTCAACGCTTATCACAACTCAAAAACAAAAGTTTTCAATTTTTGAATAAACATCCACCGATAATAATAAAAATGACGCATACTCAATCCATGATAAATTGAAAGTCATTAGTAAATCAATTTTCAATTAATGAAAAATATGTTATTCCAATATTTTTTTCTCTTTCCCTAATTTTTTTCCTTCTTTTCTCATTGGTATCACTGTAATAAAGTAAAACATCATAGCACTAAAAATAAACTCTGAGTTCACGTATGCGAACAATAACCGTCATACGTCAATTTAAAAACCGATCACCCACATAAAGTTTATTTTTATTCTCATTTTTATTTTTTTTTCGTCATAAAAAGAAAAAAAGGAAAAAAATTATTTGCCTGTTACAAAAAGTGCACAACTGCTCACTCACATCATCACATTAGATATGATTGTGACGCACGAGAAACCGCGACAAGACCTTGAACTTCAAGACGTGATAATTCATATATTCAGTCGCAGTGTTGTTGCAACAGGCGCATTTCACCTACAGCAACGAAAATAATGCAATACATGAAACACAGAAATAATATATCTATTTAAACTTCTAAAAGTATTATAAAAATTTTGACAATAAATATGCAGTAAATTATCTTTCCTTCTGCATGTTTTCATTTATATGTTCAAGACCACAGATAATTTATACTGAGCTTGATGATATTTTAACAATTTAACAAAAATATGTCGAGGAATATAAATCAACATTTTTGTTTTCATTCCATTCTTATTCTAATCATCAGTGTACATACCCGTGCATACGTGTGGATCTATTTATTTTTTTTTTATTTGTTTAAAACATTTGATCCATAGACAGATTAATCATATCGAATGGTTCTTGTTTGATTATAATACAACTGATAATATGTGACAACGTTCAATGATCATAAAAATATTTGTCTTGTATGACTTTCTTTATCAGAGTGACATACACAAGGGGGAAAGAATTGAAAAATAAATAAATGAATAAATATATAAAAAGAAGAAGAAAAATGTGTGAAGCTTTATGATGACCTAATTAAATTACACATTGAACCTTTTCTTCTTTTCTATTTATTGTTTTTTATTTATACTTTCGTCTTGACGTCAAATTAGTGATCATTAATTTAGATCATTTAATATGACCTCTCTCATTTTCAATTAAAAGTAACAATTTGTAGTAATTTAAAATGTTCAAATTGATAAATTTTGTCACAGTTAAGTTCTATACACAATTTCATAAAAGTAATTGGAAAATTACAGAGCATTTGTAGTATCGTCAAGTGGAAAATCATTTTTCTAATTCATTTGTGATTCAGTTCGCATCAAAGTTATACCCATCTTATCTCGATCAATGCACGTGTCACCTTGACATTCTGCTGTATATTTTTTCCACTCAAGATCTTAGAAATGTTCGCAATTACAAATACATTCACACACGTGTGGGTGAATAGACAAAGACAGTTAATTACTTGGAGACGTGATAGTATTACCACACAGTATTCAATGTTATTTATTATTTATTGCTGTTCAATGATTAACATTAAAGTCAGAAGGGCATAAGACTTTTTTTTTTCTTCCCACTACTCTCTATGAAATCTTCAACTGAATGCAAGACAATAAATGAAGAATGGAGAACGAGTGATTTAAATATCTCTGCTCAGCAATTTTGGATAGAATGAAAAATGATTTAAAAGTAGTCAGAAATTTTTGTAAGAAGTGAGAAGAACTGACAAATACAAATAGCGAAAAATCAATGACAACGAATTCCTCGTGACCTTCGTATGGACATTGATGTAATAAATGTTTTATCACTAAATTTGAAATAACAATTATGGGATACACTTAAAAAATAAAGTAAAACAAGCTCGAGACAAGTTTGATGAGTTTGAGTTGTTGATGTCAACAATGACATGAAAACAAAAAGAATATTTGATTAATGATCTGTTTTGCAAATAAAAAAAAAAGGGAATAAGAGCGAACGATATTTATTTCAGTTTGAATTTGATTGATGACAAAAACAACTTCTTATAGAGGAGGTAAAACATAAATATATTATTTATCAGTGAGAGTTGAACGCCTCTGTATTATTTTCGACTGCTTTCTCTTTTTCAATGCCACCCTCTACTTTCCTGTTATTGATCCCTACGAATAAGGTCTCTTAATCACCAATTTATCTTCAATTTTCATTGGGAATTCCATTCGCACAATTCAACAAAGAGAATGATAGTGCATATATTAAATATGATAATAAGAAAAAAAAAGTCATGAAAACATGAAAATAAAATTATTTGTCTACCATTTTTCCAATTAAAAATGGTGCAAGATAATTTTATTCATGCAAGTAAATCATCATTGAATATTTTTATAAAAAATATGTTTATTATTCAGAATTGATTAAAGTTGGCCATGCATCCTTGCTGGAATTCGGGAGATTGAATAACTGGTTTAGAGGGAACGAAAAACATTGTTTTCTTTTTTTCGTTGCAACGCACATCGAAATAGACGGTGAACGCACACTAATGAAGAAGCCAAACTTGCCATGGTAACACGAGTAGCTTGAAAAATACAATCGTCTTTGTTTGGTTGTCGTTGTCTTCAGTTGTGTAAATGATATTAAATCGTGTCTACATTCATCAAACCATTCATAATAATATTTTAATATCTCACTTCCTACTTCCTAAGAATTTTTAATTCTCTATCAATTGTCAATTAAATATATACATTTATTATTCTTTCCTCGTATTGATCGTGTCATTTTATTCATTAACATATTAAATAATTCGTGCAATGTTTGACGAACTAAAGAACATCCACAGATGAATAAATGAATAATAAAATATAATATTATATTCGGACAATATTTTTATCACAGTGAGTTGACTCTGAAACAGGGAGGAACAAGATGCTTAAGTTTCAGCTGCCTACGTCGAATGATCTCAAGGTCGCGGCCTGCATTGAACATAAAAGACAAATTGAGGAAGCACGAAAATCACGAATCTTTAACCCACGCATCAGACGAATTGGAGTGAGTTTTTACAATTAATTTATGAATATGTGTAAAATTAATTGATTTCTCATCCATTGATCAATTGAAATTCATCAATTTTTCTCGCAAATTAATCAATCAGAATTTTATATTTATCTTCAATCATTTTTTGTTTCCCAATTCGTTGAAATTAAAATGTATTATTATTTGATTTTTTTTCCACTCATTAATCTCTCAATTTATCTCTACACATTTGTACTTTCCAAACTAAATAAAATATCAACATTTTTCAAATCCAATTTGTCCTATCAATCATCGTTATTAATTTATCTGTGCATAAGTTTAAATTTGTATATTTCATGCCGGATGGAAAAACAAATTCGTCTTTATATCAAATTACCATGAAAAATTGTCCAATCATGATATTTCATCACTAAAAAAATTATCCCTTGACAATTAACCTAGTTCAACATGTCAAAATCAAAAACCAACAGCAATTCAAAACTAATTAAAATCCTCTAAATGATAACGACGTCATTGAAAGCCAATAAGAGACAATGAAGCAAAACAAAACAATTAAATATTAAATTTTCATACCCATTATTGTCATTATTCACACACTAATATTCTTCCTCACAATTCTGGTGTATTCACTGAACCACAGGGTGACGCAACTGTCGGCCACCCAGTGTGTGGAATTTACTGTAATTAACAAACCGACACTATTTAATTAATTGTTATATGCAAGGCAAAACGATTGACAATTACACAGATGAGTAAGCAATCGCAATTAGAAGATGATTGAAGTTTCCACAATATCTCTTTTTAATTTATGATTAATCCATATAAACAAACATATATAAATACAATTGAGTTGATCTAGAAGAATGCCCAGTAATGAGTAATTGTATGTTATTATTATTTCTTTCATAACTATTCAGTCGCACGAGCACACGCCCAGTGGCCATGTATTCTAAATTCAAAAATAGACAGGTTCAGGGTCATTCCACATACGTCGTATTTGAATAAGACATTAAACTCCAACTTTAGCGTTAGTTCTAATTTATTTAATATATTGATTTAGAAGTTGAGAATAGATTGAGTAAATAGAGTCGATTCATTCACAGTGATAATATGTATACACAAAAGAATTAAAATGTACACTTGGAACATTTATTTATAAAGTTTTTTTCTTTCTTCATTTATTTTTCGCCTATGAGTAAATGCCACAAGACAGGGAGAGTTGGTGCAATTTTTTTGATAAAACTTTCGTGGGAAATTTGATGATGAATAATGCAGTGTTGGTAACTGTGAGAAAAGAAAAAAGAATGTAATGAGATAGGATGAATTTTTATCTCTCTCATGAAGTTGTATGATATATTCGAGTGTGGTTATGAAAGAATTTTTTTGCTATGTTAAGAGAATGATAAACATTTGATGTTATTAAACATATAATATTTGTTTGTGTATGTTTATCTGTAATTTTATTTATTTATTTTTTATGTTTCTTATTAATATAGATTGATAAAGAGTTCTTGGATAGGCAAATTGAAGAGAAGAAACGACTGCGTCAGCTGGAACAAGAGCGAGAATGTCGAATGGATGAGGCATTATTGCGCAGCAGTCACTTGGCAATAATGCTGGAGAAACGAGAGGAAGAGGTGAATATGTATATGTAATAAATAGTAGAGATATTCCTCTGATTATTTTTATCCGTGTTCCATTCATCCACATTCTATTCCATTTATTTTTTATTGATTTGTTTATTTTATCTGTTTGAAGACATAGAGGGCAAGGTCTTCGTTTCTATTTTGGAATACGTAGATGAATTATTTTTAACACAGAAAGTGAAGAAGTAGATGAGAACTTATAGGTTACATATTTGTCTAGTTGAAATGTTTTTGTGTTTTAGGATTGTCGAGAGAAGAATTGTTGATGAAATAAAATAGATTAAACACCGGGGAAAAATATATATTCATTATCTTACTTTTTCCCTATCTTTATTTTTTACTTCCAGGAACGGAGGAAGATGAATAAAGAGATAAATACATTCCGACAAATTCATCAACGACCGGAGCATCGTCGTGACTTTGATCTTTACGATCCAGATCAATTGAAGAAGTCATGTCCAGCACGTGTTGAAGACAATGATCCTCGAATTGGTCCAGCTTCAGCTCAAAAGTTCATTATTTTTTTTCTTACTTTTGATTACATATTAATTTATTCTATTTTAGCTACATTCACCAATTTATTAATTGATGATGCATATTGTCCTTTTTTAGATTTCAGGGTGAAGATATCAAACAACGGGAGCGTTTGAAAATACAAAAAGAACAGATGCAGTCATGGTTAATGCAGCAAATTGATGAAAGACAACAAAACGAACGTAAACAACAAAATGCGGATGAATATTATCAGCAGACAGTTATATCGCGCGACAAACGTGCGATTGCATTGGAGAGGATGGAATTGGAATGTCGACGACGACTCAACGAAACAAATGCACAATTTAATCGTGCTTTGGTATTGTTTTTCATTCATTTCCTCTAATTGTTATTAAAAGCTTTGACATCATTTTTTTTTATCAACTCCCAAATAGTTCTCTGTAGAATTTTGTCACATATATACTGTTACTTCCGTGGCTTCATTCAATTCTGGTTATACGTGCACAATTTCAAGGCTGAGGAGCAGGAACATCGTCGTCGTTCCGAAGCGATAAAAGAAGAGGATGACAAACGGGCGGAGATTTACAATCATGTAACTGGTGATTTTCTTACTGAAGCTAAAGAACAAGCTGCAAGCAATCGTGGACCTAACAAGCCATTGGGTCATCGTTACAAGGGTATGACTGCCAGTGATCTTAAAGCGATTTATGAAGAGCAAGCACATCAAATGGCAGAAATTCAGGTGACAATTACAAATGTAACATAAAAAAGTCTATTAAATCACGCCAATGAAATATACATTCAACTTCGTGTCTCGTCACAGCGAATGAAATTGGAAGAGAAACGTTACAATCAAGAGTGGGAACATTTGATGCAGAGTAATGCACGTACCGCTGAACTTTATTATCAAGAAGTACATCAGAAAAAAATGTATGAGTACATTCAATCATTTCTTGCACACCATTAAATTAAATTCACGACATGTAGAGCCATATAAATAATCAATTTTTCCGCATTGTGAATTCATTTTTCTCTTTCTCTATTCCAGGCAAATTCAAAAACAAATAGCTGAGGAAAATTTACGTCTTGCACAAGAGCAAAAATCACACCGTGACAACATAAATCGTGCAGCATACAAATACACACCGACATATGAATTCTTTGATAAATTCAATTCAACAGCACGTTGAAGGGAAAAGAAAACACTAAATTAATACAATGAATAATAATTCTACAAATTTTTGTTAATAATTCTTGATACATTCCTAATAAATCAATCTACAACAAGATGATTGATCTGAAATAAATACTCAAGACAAAGTATCGATGAAATAACATGCAGAATTGTATCAAAAAGCTTTCAGAATTATCAACATTGACGTTATCAAATGAATTCCACTTTTATCAATGACGATTATAGTGACCGATGATTCTCGTGGAAATAAGTAGATATCAATGGTTAAGAATTTTGATTGTTCGTTGAAATTTACAACAATTGACAGAGTTGAAACACCTGATTCAAAACTGTATTCAAATCCACATCACAGTCACGTTTTATTTACTGAATTGGAGCTCTTAAAATCTGTCAGAGCAGCAACATCCGCATCGAAAATAAGCTGGCAGAATTGCTGTCGTGGCACACATTCATCAGATACTGGAACATTGAAATTCACTTGCATGTTTAGCCATCTTCATTCACATCACATAATGCCGTTTAATCACTATTATTTCCTCATTCAGATATTGAACAATGTCATGTCAATGCTACACACATAATAAGACATCGATAATAAGTTATTATTTATAATTTGATTGGTTTCAAGGTTCCTTATTCAACTTCACCAGTCACTGATGTTCAAGGAAGGCGTAAAAGCATCTACGAAATTTTTAATTTCATAATGGCATATTTTCTCTTTCATGAAAAAAAAAAGGAGGGAAACTGCAATAGCTCACGCGCCCTTATGACATGGTGGAACGAACGGTGAATGAATTGAGAAGGAGAAAAAATGGCATACACGCCCTATTTTCCAAGCCACGCGATATACATTATCATCATTTTTATTGAGTCATTGATATATATAAATAATATGTCTTAATATACAATTAATACCATCGATACTTAGCAAATAATTGAGATCTACACCTCCGTTATAATTAGGTGCTAAACATGAAAAATGTTAATTGGTTTT
Source organism: Meteorus colon (assembly GCA_030523085.1). NCBI lineage: Eukaryota > Metazoa > Arthropoda > Insecta > Hymenoptera > Braconidae > Meteorus > Meteorus colon. The sequence continues at coordinate 770,764 of JAPYZH010000046.1, forward strand.
TGATTATTGATAAAAATTTCGAATTACAAAAAAATAATGTTCCTTATTACTTTACAGTTCTAAAACTTATTTTCATCTCTGTTGGAATTTCATTCAAGATTTTTTAATTATAAATAATTAAAGCTGAAGTAGTATCACTGCCAATTTACCACTAAACCAATTATTATCCGTACAATATACAATTTTCTTCTATCGATAACTGAACTGATGGATTCATCGTGTTGATACCAGACATTCATGAAAATAATCGATGTCTATAACTATACCGACTGCGATAATACCTTCCGTTAGTCGAATAGTTTTATGTCTGTATCAATGACTAGTAAGTTCCAGTATAACAGATGAATATTATCAGTTAATAAAGTAAACTGAATAATTTTTGATTTACTATCAGAGTATTGTTTGAATGGGTTTCATGAAACGTCACACGTGTCAGTGAAAGCAATTTTATCACACAGCTGTCTGTTCCACTTTACAAATAATACTCCAACACAATCATGACGATAATGCTGACATACAATCAATGATTCGTTTCAGTGAATATTATCGCGATTATAGAGTGTGCTAATAGTGTGAACTTCACAACTAGTGCAGTGAACTTTTTAAACGTGTTTGCATGCAGCTGTGGATTACCAGCGCGTAATCATGGCCCGTACAGCATTGCACACTACTGCATTTGGTAAGTGCAATGATTAATTGATAAAATACACAAAATATGTCAAGTCATTACTCTTTGCAGTTTTTTAAAATTATATGAACCATATTTTCATTCTTGAGAGTACAATTTCATTTGCCACATTTATTTCTTATTTAATTATTGATTCCTCAAATCATAATTTATTTTGAATCATTTTTAGTTCAGATGTTTTCTTGTGACAACAATATATTTGTTTGGTGAGCAGATTCCTCATAAGGAGAAGTAATTGTGTTAAGTTCTTATTGTGCCTTAATTCCATGTAAAAATTTTTTGCATGAATTGAACGAAAATTATGAACATTTAATTTTTTTGTTCTCACTGTAATGAGTCAATGCAAATACACAACATATTATATAAGGGTACAAAGTACAATCTTTGATACGTTTTAAACTCTGTGATGATTAATAATATAATTGCGAATCAAATCTATAGACAATTAAATGAGAATAGTGATGGAAAAAAGAAGAAAGAAACTATTATAATTACAGTTTGAGATATTTATTGATTTAATTTTAAATATAATTATTATTTTACAGTTAAACAATTACAAATAGTCACAAGACGAACTTATTCGGAATCAACATTTCCAAAAATTACTACACATTATACAATTGTGCCAAGAGAGACTGATCCACGATGGAAAGGTATAAAAATTGAATAACAAATAAAAATAATATTGTTAATAGCAATCAATTTTATAGGAATGAAAGAATAAAGTAGAGATTAATGATTGGTTTTACCAACAGATGTAAATATGGAGCGCGTTGTGGACGAAACTGATATTTTGATTATCGGTGGAGGCCCAGCGGGAATGTCAGCGGCAATTCAAGCTAAAAAAGTTGCTGAAAAACATGGAAAAGAGATTCGTGTAACGTTGATTGAAAAATCAGGAACCACTGGTGGTCATATATTGAGTGGTGCTTGCATTGACCCAAAAGCACTGAATGAATTAATACCAAACTGGAAGGAGTTGGGAGCGCCCTTAAATACACCAGTGACTGAAGATAAATTTGCATTGTTAACAGAAAAAGGCAGAATACCAATTCCTATTTTCAAAGGAATGCCTCTTTATAATCATGGGAATTATATTGTTAGGTAATGAAAAAAAAAGTAACGACAAAGTATACTTGGAAATCTTTCTCATCATGCTGAAGCAAAGTAAATTTGACGAAGTTTTTATTGATATTTGTTTCTTTATAGATTGGGACACGTTGTTTCGTGGTTGGGCGAACAGGCGGAGGCAGCTGGTGTTGATGTTTACACTGGCATTGCTGGAAGTGAAATTCTATATCACGAAGATGGCTCAGTGAAAGGAATAGCAACAAATGATGTTGGAATAGCAAAAGATGGATCGCCAAAAGACACATTTGAACGTGGCATGGAATTACATGCCAAGTGTACAATATTTGCTGAGGGTTGTCACGGACATTTGACAAAACAAGTCTCCAAAAATTTCAATTTACGATCCGATTGTGAACCACAAACATATGGCATTGGGTTGAAGGAAGTGAGTTATAATGGTTGGAAATGATTCCTCCAAATATTTATGAATAAGATAAATACTAATGTCTTTTTTATTTTTGTATTGTCAGGTGTGGGAAATTCAACCAGAAAAACATCGTCCAGGTGCAATAGAACACACAATTGGTTGGCCTTTAAATAAAAACACATATGGTGGCTCATTTTTATATCATTTAAATGAAGAAACGCCACTAGTCGCTGTTGGTTTTGTAATCGGTCTGGACTATTCGAATCCATATTTGAATCCATTCAGAGAATTCCAACGATTCAAACAACATCCCGCGGTTCGACCAACATTTGTGGGTGGAAAAAGGTATGGAAAAGAGAATATCCAATGAAATTATATAACTATTCCTACCATTGCATTCAAATGTAATGAATTCCTCATAATTAAATCTAACATGGAAATGATTTCATCACAATTTGATATCTGTGATACTAGTAATTTAAAATTGATTTAAAATATTTTCAGAATAGCTTACGGTGCGCGTGCATTAGTTGAGGGTGGATTTCAGTGCATTCCAAAATTACAATTCCCTGGTGGTTGCCTAGTTGGATGCACCGCAGGATTTATAAATGTACCTAAAATAAAAGGTGTTCATAACGCAATGAAAAGTGGAATGCTGGCAGCAGAGAGTGCAGTTGAATCAATAATTAATTGTGAAACCGAAGATAACACTAATGATAGCAATAAGCAACTGACAATTGGAATTGAACCGAAGAATTACACAGAGAAAATAAAAAACAGTTGGGTTTGGAGTGAATTGAAATCAGTTCGTAATTATAGGCCAAGTTTCCATACGGGATTGGGATTGTATGGCGGACTGATATATTCTGGATTCACAATGATTATGGGCGGACGTGAACCATGGACATTGTCACATGGTGGACCGGATCATTCGAGACTGAAATTAGCCAATGAAGCAACGCCAATTGATTATCCAAAACCGGATAATGAAGTGTCATTTGATCTTCTGTCATCTGTTGCATTGACTGGTACTAATCATGAAAGTGATCAGCCACCACATTTGACACTTCGGGATGATAAAGTACCAGTTATGAATAATTTGGCTAAATACGATGGTCCTGAAGGAAGATTTTGTCCCGCTGGTGAGTTTCTATGTTCACATTATATTTTTATTATCTCATTCGTAGCTCTAATTTATTTTTAATTCTGGGATTGCCGATTTATTTGAAATATTCAAAACATTAGCACCCTACGCGCTCAGACGTAATTTTCATTTGAATTTCCCAACTCACTTGCACGGTATTTAAATTAGCACTTTGATGAGTTCTGCGTCTATGGCAACATTAAAGAGAAGTGAGAAAAGAAGAAGGATGTGAGAAATGAGTTCGTGGGCACGTGAGAACATTTCAGGATCACAAGATTTCATATTCCACTCTGGAAACTTTTAAAAATATAGATTGTTGAAAGGAAAGAGTGGGAATTAGAACGAGGTAAAAGCGATGACAAAAAAAATTCGTTGGAACAATTTTAATAAGGGGCAAAAAAACCTTTCTTCATCACATCCTACTCTTAGTGGATTGAATGAATACATTGAAGCAATTTTTCTATTCACAGGAAAACTGTTACTCAAACAATTTGTTCATCTGTAGAGTATGAGGAAAAAAAAGAAAATAAATGAAAGATAAAAGACATGGAAAAGAGAATGAATGAGTGAGAGCGAGAGAAATGAAGGGGCTTAGGCAGTCAGTTTTATCGTTTCCATTAATCACTCTGTCGATAGTCGTTTATCCGCGCGAATGGAATCACCTGGCAGTCGGTCGATTGCTCGCGACAGTTCGAGGTATTATGCCGGGACAGATTGTTCGATGCTTGCAATTGCTTCCCGTAAATCAATTTTGTTTAAAAAAAAAAGACGCAAATCCTAAAATATATAGAAACAGAAGAATAATAATGCAAAAAAAAAAGGTGAAACAAAAATTGACAGATTGAATGAAAGAAAAATGACAGAGTATTCATAAAATTTATTTGACAATATTTTTTTTCATCCACATTTCATCATTTTCAAAAATTTTTTAACCCAATTCCAATTGTTCGAATACATGAATACATCAAATTTTCCAATTCACGCGGGAATAAATAGAGCACTCCATTTATTTTTGGTCATACAGATATACATCGAAACAAACAATTAAATCCCAAGTGAGACATATAAAATGATGAAGATTTTTATTTATTTATTTATTTTCTTTTTTTTCTCTGGTTTTTTTCCTGTTTGTATATCAATTAAACCAATGTCTGTCGACTCAATTGAAATATAACAAACGGAATATTACGGGTGGTAAAAACCAAAGAAACAAAATGAAAAACAATGAGACATTGAATAAAAATAAACTGGAAAAACGTGAGGTAATAAGAGGAAAAAGTAAAGGAAAAATCACAAACAAAGTCACAAGCTGCTGCGGTCGCGTTTCATATTGTGTATTCTCTCGCACTTTTCCGCATCCCCATTTGGTTCAACTTCAGATGCAGCAAAGAGCAAAGTAAAAACGAAAAAGTATATGTAGATAAAGGAAAAGAATAACAGTGCTCTCACGCCAAGCACGTGTCTCTTTGCGTCTCATTATCGTAAGAAAATCCCTTTGCTCGTGTGCACGTTGTCGTTTGCTCATACAACTGTACAATAAGATGAGACGTCGTTGTTTCTTTTTTTTCTCTACGATTTCTTTGCCTTTGACTTTTTCATAACAAAAAGGAATTTCATACGTATATATACAACAAAAAAGCGAGCAAATGATGAAAAAAAAAAACTATCCACACGCAAATTCACATCAGCAACTTTTAAAATCCTCCAAATCTCTTATACACTAAAATATTTCGTCATAATTTCCTTCATCAAGATAACAAATTGATAATAAAAACGTCTCCACGCCATATAAAATGAACAAAAATAAATAATTCATATATTTTTTTATCATCGCTATACAAAAACATCTAACCAACTAATTGCATTGAACTGAATATTATGAATAACAAATTAATAAATAATCCTGAAGCCACAACACAACAAAGGCATTCATATTTATGAGAGAACCAGAGAAAAGAAAATGAGAAAGGGAAAAAAAAACAACTGCCAATAAATAAAATAAAATAAAAAGTGACAAACAGAGACGTAGACGAATAAATAACTATGGCAATAAATTCTCGAGTGCTATACTAACTCCAAATGTCTTCTACCTATATATTTATACATCTATATATAAATAAATATATATGTATATATATATATATCCATTGCTACTAGCTTGTATCCGGAAGAAGAAAAGGTTCGTAGAGCAAGCGACAATTTATTCCGTCGAATCCTGCGAGACCCGCAACGTTTGCCATGTGCGCGCGCGTTTGTATTCCCTAAACCATATACCCTGTCGGAAGTTTCTCGATCTCGTTTCCTCCTTATTTTCACCATCCCTCCACCACTACCGCCACTTCTTCGCCATTCTGCTCCCTACTATTACCAAGTACCACCGCCATCGCTATCCACTTCCATTTCATCCTTCTGTGCCCTCTACAGCCTTGGCTGTTTCTACTTCAACTAACCTCTCTCCCTTTCTCCAGCCATGTCCTTTTTGCTTCTCTCACTTGTTCGCGTCGGGAGTATCGACCGCTGTGTCCTTGAACCTGAGTGGCAGAAAGCTGAACCCCGCATGGCTAGACGACCCCGGGCTCGACCCAAAACGCGCCAATGGTGTCTACCCCAAAATATATCTATATGAACAAACTGAATATAACTGTTTCTTGGATATTTAGATTATACAACACACCCCTCTACACTTGAACGTGATACCAAAAACCGTCCGCGCTCATTATAATTGCACGGGCGTTTAGTAAGTTTAATTTAACAACCCTTTACTCTTCAATCTCACTGTTTAATGATATTCAATTCACTTGATATTTTATAATTAGATTATCAAATGTATTTATATTTATGGATGAGTTTTGAATTGGAATTAATTATTCGATAATATGAAATGGGCATTTAACGAGTGATCCACTTTGTCAAGCAATAAGAGATGCTAATTCAATTGTTAAATATTCGAGTATTGATTTGACTTTGTGATGAGATTGGATGGCCAAAAGATTTGGAAGATGTCGAAATATTGTGGGGATTATTTTAACTACTTTAATAAAAATTGGTGAAATCATCAATAACTTTATTCCAAATCCATCGAACACGTCATGATAAATATCAAAAATTGAATTAAGTGTATTTGAAAATTGAACGAATCTCGATGATAATCTTCGAAATTGGCTGATGAAGAGCTCAACGTGCCAGTCATGTGTCTATTTAATTAACTGGAGAGAGGGTGTCTGAGCGCCTGCGGCACTTGGTGAAAAAAAATTCACAACAGCAGTGAACCTTTCGTAGAATATTGAATTTAAAAGCAAGTGGTGATTCACATCAAACTGAAAATCATTTAAAAACATTGGCAGTCAATAACTATTAAAATTCGTAAATAGTATAAATAAAAGTACAAATTTAGAATATCTAAGCAATCTCCACTCTAATTTAGCATAATCTTTCCTTGATTGTACATAAATTCATTCTTTATCGAATGTAATTATGGAAATTAGAGTGGGATTGGTGATATTATGGTTCTTTTATAAATGCTCGTGTTTGTTCAAATACATAAATTTCTTTCCTCCCCTCTAAGCAGTGACGATAAATGTGTCATAAAAAATGATAAGCAACCCGGACGTAGATATGAATTTATCTGAGTTCAACTTTGTTAATGTCAAAAAGGCAAAAAGCGAGATATACGTTTATACTTCTTCTTGAATTCCCCCATCACGAGCCATACGTGTCTTCATTCAAAACGATAAATTTCCAAACGTGAAGTAAATAATGTAAATTTTAAGGGCGTGAACTTTATTACTGTCAAAACTGACATTGAATATTTGAACGGAATTATTAGTTCAACCCTCGTTGAGTTAATATTTAAATTGAGTGATTTGGGTCTTATCGAAAATAAATTTGGTTTTTTCCCGAGAAAGTTAATTATCTACTACTGTGTCCTTGATTTTCCTTACCATTGACCTCTAGCCAAATTTATTGCTTTTATTTCCGTCCTTTCTTCCTTCCTATTTATCCATCTGCGTGTATAATTACAATGAAACTTTTACCCTTGGGCTAGAAAGGAAACGACAGGAAAGTAAAACTAAGGACAAAAGAGACAATAGTGAAATGGAAATTACTGTGAATTGTTTATAACCTGTTTCTTTATATTTTTGCGCGATTTCTGGAAAAATTAATGAACTATTATTATACAAGTCAAATGATATTGCGCTGTTTTCTTTGAAATTAAATTGAATAATACTGTCAAATTGAAATTTTTCATATACATTTGATTATTTTGGTAGAAGAGATAACTCATTACATCCTCATAATTCCAGCATCATCCATAAATATGAATATTCATATCATACACGTTTGAAATTAATCTTATTCATTCAAAGAATAAATTTTTTTTCATACTTCAATCATATCTCACATCCATTTGAATTCATGTTTGTGTTTACTACACATTTCAATATTAAATTTTAATATACAGAATTATTTCCTTCAACCTGAATATCATAATTATAATTATATATCATACTATAACGTGAAAGAAATAGAATTTCTGGTTTATTTTTGAGCTGACGTTGCTCTTCAGTTTTGAAAGGAAATAATTCCGTAAACAAAATATAAAAGCATCTCAACTTGTTTACGTTTATTTATTTATTTCTATGTTTTTTTCCAGAACTCAAATAAATTCACAGAATTTTGTTTTCGTTTCATCATCACCTCTCACATGAGATTACCAATGCTCCTTCTCACATGACATTTTTCTTTCCCAAATACATTTCAAAATGATATCACCATACACAACATATTGATGTAAACATTTTTTTTTATTTTTCATCGTTATATTCCAGACAGTCGATAACCCGAGACTCTCGCACCCCTATAAGACGAATTGCGTCGTCTCGTCTGTCGGCAATGGAGACGGCAGGGGTTTTATGCCATGAGGAAACAATTCAACCCCTCTGGCAATGCATGCCCCTTCCTCTTTTGTCGATTTCATCTCACTTGCACTGACTTACGCGCTAAATAGCTTTTGCTTGACTTATGCGTAAAAAAAAAGATGGCAATAAAAGTGTAGAAGATGAGCGAAGAAAACGATTGAGTGAGGAGTGTTGAGGGGGATGAAATAGCATTGAGGGAGAATTAGGAAGTCAGTTCGCTCCGGAAGAAACTCGAGAGGAAGATATGAAGGGAAAGAATAAGTGAGGGAATAAATTTGTCTGGCTTAACCAGCTAGTAGTTACTCAAAAGACAATGTACAGGGAATATTAAATTAGATGTGCTCATGAGCGTGAATGCCAAATAGAACATTTGATAGAAATTTTATAAGTGTGTCTCTATTTTCTGTGCTTTAATGTAGAACAAACTTATTCTTTCTGTAAACGTGTTAGGAGAATGAGAGAAGAAAAAAAAATAGGAAGAAAGTTATTTCATACAAATTCCTATTCAAATACTGTGAATAAAAAGTAGAATCGTCATACACTGCAACTGGCGAAAGATTATTTTCCAACGTAACAAGTCGAGAACAAAAATTACAGGATCAAGCATGAATATATTTATATAGAATAGAAGCTGTGGAAATTGTGGAAAGACATTTTATATTTTGCTTATGACTATGGGGATGATATTTTATGTGAATTGTAGTTGACGAGGTTTAGCTAAATTACGGCAAAATGTTCTATGTGAATCCGAGCAAATTTTGTTAGAATTTTGTTTTATCACCGTTGTGTTTTATTATTAACTATGAGAAATGAGAATGCATTGTGAGTTCTAATTTTTAAATTTAATATCAAATGGTCATGGTAACATTTCGTAATTCAATAATTGAAACTGTAATTCTGTTGTTCCAAGTCATATTTGTTTTTCAGTAGCACTTTTTTGCATTTACATTTTTCTTCATTCCTATATTTTTAACTTTATTGTAAAATTGCAATGAGTTTCGTATCCAGAGTTGCAAGCTCTCATGTAAACATCACAAAACAAATGTGAATTTCGTCACAATGAAATTTCACTTGCGAATACATGTGAAACGTGTGCATGTAAAAATTACCGAAAAATTCATCAGGTTGAGCAATTCAATTTGAAAATTATCAAATTGACATTCAGTCATGCAGTGTAACGAGTTCGTTTAAATTGAATGTCACTTCTTAATTTAATAGCGACCATTTGAGTGGCATATTTCTCATGACACAGAGCTCTCATATTGTGTTGCGTAATGATGATGGTGATGATGGTGGTGGTGGTGGTAGAAGTGGTGGCGGTGCATAGTGTAGTGAAGCGCGTGAACAGTAGACAGTATCAGACTTGGTCAGCCGTGAACAGTGAATGCGGTCGGTAACTAGTCAGACATAAAATGTTACTCTGTGTTGCCACCAACTGATGATTTGGAGTGAGATAAATAGAAAAAATTATTTCAATGCTCATCGAATAATAGATTGATGTCTGAACATAGAATTTTATTGCATTAAACAAATGATGATAACTATAAGAATAAATTTATGAAGATGAATTAATGAATAAATTGAGAAAAAAATGTGTAACAGAATAGTGACAAATTGCTGAGTATCTTCTTCGTTTCCAAGGAAGAATTTTTGTAATTTTTCATCTGAAGATGATGAAGCAGATATAAAATTGCATTTTTAATTGAGAAATATGAAATGTCTTTGTGTATTTTATAATGAAGGAAATAATTTAAAACTTGTGACAACATCAATTATATCTTTTGGCTTAAACTGTTCAACTCTGTCTAAGTTCACGAGCTTCGTCTTTCATGTTGTATATTTGTCTTGGATAAAATACAAAACGGGTAAAGCGAAAGTCTTGGCGTGTGGCGCGCCAAGAGGGAATGAGAAATGTGCCAGGGGCACGCGATTTTCCACTGGATCCTTTTGTGAATCCACTGGGGACTACCAGCAAGACTTGGGATGTTCACGATTAATTTCGTTTGGTTTCTTATTCCCTGCGATCATCATATTCTTCTTTTTCTCCCTCACTTTCCCACTTGTCTCACGTCTCTCTTTTTCATCTCATCTTTCCTTCATCCTCTTCTTATTCTATCTAAGAAAGTGAACTTACGGATAAAATCTTTAGGAAAATTACGTGATGAAACACGATGTTGCAGATTAAATTTACTGATATTAAAAAATGTTTTCTTTTTTTTTTCTCAAACATTTTTGCTGTTCAAAAACCGTGCTGAATTATATTCAGTCAACATAATAAACATAGTATAATGCAATTTTTCGCGTAGTTTCTTTTGGGTTCCGGTTTATTTTATATCAAATTTTGTTTGCATTGTGTTGATGGGAATTTTTATTTATTTTATTCACCATTTCATTTTCATTTTGTTGTATCTGTTTGTTCATAGGAGTTTACGAGTATGTACCACTAGAAAATAGCGATGGCCAGCGGCTACAGATCAACGCCCAGAATTGCATTCACTGCAAGACATGTGACATCAAGGATCCGAGTCAGAACATCAACTGGGTTGCGCCTGAGGGTGGTGGTGGTCCAGCTTACAATGGCATGTGAATATCACACTATTTTATTATCTTTGTTTCCTCCTCTTTCACTATAAACATTTCCTATCTCGCGGACATTTATGACATTTTTTCACTATCGCTATATCTTTATACACCCATTTGTTTTTATTTTGTTATGATCTGAAAAAGAGAAAAAGTAAAGAATCATTTCAGTTTTTGTTTCACTTTTTCATATTTACATATTGAAATTGTCTTCCATATAAATTTTTTCTGTTCATTCACTGAAGCATTCAATGTGAATCAACATTTCATTATTGACAATTTTAGTTTTTTAAGTATCGTGAAGTTTTCAATTGTTTCTACACAAACAAATGTGATGAACCTACGAAAAATATTAGTGAGCGAATCAATGCAAAATTCTAGTTTAAAATTCTCGAAAAAACAAGCAAACAAGCAGAAGCGAGAAGTACAACAATAATTCAAGTTTTTAGAAATTAAATGTTGAACATAATCACTTAAGTGCCTTCCCATATACCTACGATTAATAATAAATATTGTCGATTTTGTTTTCTACTTTGCAAAATTGCGTTTACCTTCAAAAATATGATAAATAAGCATAAGAATAATCATACAATATATATTTTATAATTGTTATACAAAAATGCATAGAAAAATTTAATCATTGGTTGATTAAATAAAAATACTTGATATAAATTTTGTAGTTTACTTCAATTGCATAATAAAATGTTATCAATTAAATTGTACAAAAACCAAAATAATTAATCCTCATGCACGATAATAAACACAATCGATCATTCAATAATCGATGCAATGATATCAAACACAGTCATGCACTGTTGAATGAGAATATGATCAGTTAAGTGTGCTTGAATCCAACAAACAAATCTCCCCAATCCGTGTCACATCCCTGTGGTTATCATTAAAGCCTGCATTTCTTCATGTGCACAATTGTTCCTGACTGATTATGTTCATTCCAACACGAGCGATTGAACACTGAAGAATAATTTGAATTATAATCATACATAAACACACACAGATGAATATAAATTATTTCATATCAACTCACTCATCCGTGAATTCCGAATGTTCTGCGTCACGTATCTAAACTTGGATCACTAACAGCAATTCTGATGAAATATCCCTTTGTTTATTCCATCTCCATCTGACGCCGAGACATGAGCAGAAAATGAAAATATAAATAAACAGAGATCGAATTGCAGCTCTGTATAAAATTAAATAAAGAAAAATATTGTGAGATTGATTGCAACGTACTTGAATAAAAATAAATACACCTCACGAAAAAACATCTACGCATTTATATGTATACAATTTATTTGTATATGAAAAAAAGAATGAAGAGAATGGACGATATGAGGGTGCGTCATCGACAATGTAATTTCATCTATGTCAAGATCGATTTGTATCAAAATACCGCCCTTCTCAGAATGTAATCAAACATAATGGGCCGTGTACCTATTCTGATGGGGTCGTAGCATGCTCTTTGTGTTATTTCGTGGATTATTCTCTGTCTCTCTAACTTTCGCTTTCACTTCGTTTTGGTTCTTTATTATTTCTTTTTTCCTCCACAATGTTCACACAAAACAGAAAAAACAAGAAAGAAAAGTAACACAACAACAATGGCGATGGAGAGGGTCCAAGCTTAAATGGGATTATGGATTTATTTTTATCTATATTTTATATTTTTTCTCTTGGACAATTTTCATGGTTATATGAGTTGGCAATTGCACGTGATGACTTTTATTTCTATAATGCAAGATATGATGTAGATGGATGGGAAGGGAAAATTTCAAGGGAAGTGTCTTTGATTGCCGTGTGAATAAGGAACATTAGTTGGTACACTTTTGGAAAAAACTGAAGATGAAGGAAAAAAATAGATAGGAAAAAAGAAAAAAAATTGGATGAGTGAATGGTAACAGTCGGGGTGGAGTGTTGTCAGATAGTCAGATAGGGGATGACGATACATATGTACAGTGAAACAATATGGCTGTGTGATGAGTGCAGATGCTGAATTTCGCAATGCTCGCATCGAACCCGAATCACACGTGACCACTACAAATTTTTCGACAGGGGATTTAGGGGCAAATGTCGCGTCACGTTTATTGGCAGAAACAAATTTCATGACAGGGGAATGAATAGGAGTGTAAATGTGTATATGTGAAAGAGGATTAATGATCTGTAAGTTGGTTCTGTGTTGAGCTTTTATCCTTGGGGAAATGTCGCCAAATTCCTTTTCATCTGTCGTTATCAGTAATTTTGTCAGTTTATTTTCTCATGATGGATATTATCGTGAGACCATTATTTTTATATTATTAGATTGATGTGAATGATTGATTATTTACTTGGAACATTTGATTGAATTCTTTATAGAACGATTGGCTTTTATGATTTGTTGATAAAAGTTAGAATTATGTCAGTTTATATTTGATGATTTTTATTTTTCTAGTGGAATGAAAATAAATGGTAATTTTAGTTGGAAAATTTAGATGAGCACTTTTTATCACTTAGAAAAATGAGGTAATCTTCAATTATCAATACTTTAGAATAATGATACATATTTTGTTGCAAAGTGTATTTAAATCATCAATAACTCATCACATCTCGTGAAAATTTATATTACTGGTCACAATTATCCCCAAAGTTCTCACACAATCGCAGCCGCTTTATATTGAAAACTCCTAATCACAATGCAGAGATGTTCACTGGTCTATAGGAGAAACTAGAATGATTGAGTTATTGTTCTCTGAAAGTTGGCGAACCTCTCTTTTTGGTTGTGTCGATGTGAGCAGCAAATCTATAGTTCATCGTCACGATATGTCTTTAGCAACATAGACACAAAAACAGAACAACTTAGGTTAGCAAAACTTTAACACAATAAAACTAAAACTTCTAATAAAGTTTTCCTAGGCCTCCAACTTTTCCAACTGAGAGTTTTTTGTACTGCAGTGAATTCATCAAGTTCATGCATTCTTTATGACATTCTGTGCACGCCATCTCCCAATGGATATATTTCGATTTCTTTCTGATGTGTGAGAATGAAGTTGAATCTATAGACACAATTGGTGAATAAAATCGAATGAGTGAACGCTCCATAGATGCGCATGAGCTCAATCACCAACCGACCAGTTGTGCATCTACGATCAAATCAACATTGAAAATAAATTCAAACATAAACGGCAACTTCCAATTCAGAAAGGAGGATAATGCGGAATCAACTACATATTAATTCTTTTTTTTTTTCGTCACATTGATAAATCTGATAGCGATTAAATTAAATCCGACATGATTGAGGTATAAGTTTGATCGCATTAGTGCATTATTGAAACCAAATGATCTGAATTCAATATGAAGCCATTTACACATAATCGTGAGTGCCATAATTCATTAATGGGAATTGTGTGCTACGTCTGTCTGATATTATCGTTCATCGAAATTCGATTCAGTTCATTCTAGAATCTGTCACATTATGAACATTGGGTGACGTGATTTATATATCATCATTCAAAATGATTACAAACGTTCCATGTATCAGATGGGAATTGGAAAATATCTTACGTTTGATGTCACTTTGGCCAGACTCGAAAAGTTATCTTGCTTATTTTTTCACCGGTTTGTCATCGATTTCAACTATTCCATTTCAATTGATGCGTTTTGGTGAACTTTCTAATGATGTGACTGTAATAATGTCAGCTTGTTTTGACATTGCCAATGAGTTGACTATACTTATGAGATTAATAGTTGCCTTGATCAATCGAAAGTAAGTTTGATTGTTTGTTGATGGACTATACCACTGGTTTTTATTATTTTTCATCGAGTATTGTGATTGGGAGAAGAATTTCATTTTTACTATTGTTCGAAGGGTCCTCATAAGTTTGATTGTTGAAATGTCTGAAGATTGGAAACAGTCGAAGTTGAAGAAAACTCGTGAAACAAGTACGGCATCTTTGTTCACACGCTGCGATCTTTACTTTTATTGTAGTGCTGTGGTGATGATATTTCCACCGTTGATATGCAGTTATTTTAGGAATGGGATTGACGAAAGAGTATTTATATTGAACACATTATATCCATTCGAAGATCATCATTCGCCAGTTTATGAATTAATCATAGTTATTCAATTTATACACCTCTTATGGGCGATATTTGCTGAATTTTTTCTACAAGCTCTGATGATTGCTGTGGTGAGTTCAAATGATCTGCATTTTTTTTCGTTTCAAGCAAAGCATTTGTTAGACAATACATTTCCAATCTTTTTCAGATTTGTCATTCTGGTGCGCAGTATAATATTATGAACAAACAAATAATTGAATTTATAGTACACGCACAGGAGAAGAAGGTTTCGAAGCGAGACAAAAGTTTTATGGCTGGATTACTTGTGCAAAAACATCAGAAAAATATTTGCTTCGTAGAAAGAATTGAAGAAGCATTTGTAGTTATATCATTTTTCCAGTATATGAATAGTGTTGCGTCGATTTGTTGTTGTAGTTTGGTGTTTGTTATGGTAATATGATAATTACAGCATAAAATTCAATTTCACTCTCCAATTCATCATATGAATATCAAGATCATTATTAGTACATTTCTTCATGTATTGTTTCTTTCAGGCTGATGATCCTATTGAAATCCTACGATTTTCAGTGTTTTTGATCATGAGATTAGTACAAACGTTTGTTCTCTGTTATGCTGGAGAATATGTTGTTGATAAGGTAAAACATGATCTGATATTGAAAAATGCTCATATGCATTCATCAACATGTTTTTTTTTTCATATTCTGCATAGAATTTAATTGTCGCTGATGTAGTTTACCACAGTGATTGGCACCAATTACATCCAAGATATATAAAAATTCTTCAAATGATGATAGTCCGAGCTCAAAAACCAATAGTACTAACAGCTGGAAAATTCGCTGTACTGACTTCCGAAACATTCACAATTGTGAGGATTGAAGATGAGACATAGTAGTAGACAAAAATGATTAACATAGTATTAATTGAATTAAAAATTGGTTTCAGATTTTGAAAACATCTGTCTCTTACATATCTGTGCTACGGGCGCAGTACAAAAACTAATGTTATCTAATATTATTCCGACATTAGTATCGCTTCAGCTCGGACATATTTCAACCGCTAGAATTATAACAGAAACTTACTAAAGATTACAATAGCTGAATTGGTTTATTTTGTTTTTTTTTTTTTTTTCGTTCGTGTTTTCTTTTAGAAATTATGACACTCACCTGGAAAATATGATGACGTTGATCCTCATCAAGATGTGAGATTTGTACAAGTCTTCACCAATATGATGGAAATTATATTTAAGTAAAAAGAGATATTCACTGGTCGGTGTGCACAAATGGAGTAATGGTGCTGTTCGTATCGAACGTATCGCGACCCTCAACAAATAATTCTGATTGGAAATATCGCTCATCAGTATGTATATCTTTGAAGGTTGCGTGACATAAACTTCATAATATCTCTCGAGTATCATAGACTGGAGACAAAAAAAAAATCAGGCTGTGAATAGAACTGAATCACAACTGAACTAAAACTTTAGTCAAAGTTTCTCTAGTTCTCCAACTTCTGGAGTTGATACTTTTTTGTTCCAACGAGAAAACTGCTGTAGACTCATGAATCCTTTATGACATTTCCTCCATGCAACACTAACCAATGAATGTCACTTGATTCATTGTACAAATGTCACAAACAAATCAGATGTATTGAGCCGATTGGTGGATAAAATTTAATAAGGCGGAGCTTTATCGCCGCTCATGCGGGATCGATCGCTGCTGAGCAGTCAGTTGTTCACAATCGTCAAAGATCATCATTACAAATAAGTCTAAAGACTTCTATTTTCGTCTAACAAATTGGAACATTAAGTATTATTACACGTACGAATGTAAAAAGGTAAATAAATAGTTTTCGGTATGAATAATGTATAATTTTATTCATGATAATGGATCTATCTGTGTGCAATTAAACCAGTTGAATAGATGATGTAGGGTCTTCCATTAATTGTGATTACTAAAGATCTGCAATTAGAGGTAACTCCATGTCAATGTTCATTGTTGAGCATTGGAATATTTTTATTAATGTTTTGACCTCCAGTGCCAGGGTATATCAGTAATTATATACATGCATTGATTGGTTTTCAGTTTTAATTCAAAAGTCTCAGAAAATGATCACAAATGTTCCATGTATCAGTTGGGAATTTGAGTATATTCTACGTATTGTTTCACTCTGGCCAGATACATATAATATTCCTGCTGGTACAATACTCTGGTTGGCATGGATCACCATCATTCCCTTTCAACTTGTTCACATTATGGAAATTCTAGATAAGGCCGTTGAATTAATGACAGCAATTTGTGACATTGCAAGTGAATTTGCCGCATATTCTAAATTGTTCATAGCCTGGATGCATCGAAAGTATCAATTTAAATAAAATACCGAATGGATTACAATGATGAAAATGATTTTCATAAGATAATTTTTCACTTTTAAGAACTTTGATGAGTTTGATCATTGAAATGGCAGGAGATTGGGAACATTCTGATATTAAAGTTACTCGTGAGACACGAGTTTCTTGTTTTGTCGCACGTTTAGATCTTTATTTATATTGTGGTGCTATCATAATGTTCTTCCCGAAGCTGATGATCGCTTATTTCACTGACAACCCTGAAAATCGGCAATTCCTGCTTAAGACATCTTATCCTTTCGACGATTTCAAGTCACCAGTTTATGAAGTAATTATCATCCTCCATTTCGTGCAGGGAGTGTTGATGGCTACAGCTGATCTCATGCCTCAAGCCTTGATAGTTGCGTTGGTGAGTTGATTGATCAAAGCTATGATGATCTGTTCTACGAGATTTTGTGGTGAATGGCTTTCTTTCAGGTTTGTCATACGGGCGCTCGATTTAATATATTGGAAGCGCAGTTTATCCAATTCATGACCACTACGAAAAAGAGTGGTATGACAAATGCAAGGATATTGTCGGCTCTCGGTCATTTGATTGAGGAACATAAGAAAAATATCGATTTTGCTGGACGAATTGAAAAAGCTTTTTCAACTATATCATTCATCCATTGCGTTTGTAATGGTGTCGCAATTGGATGTAGTGGTTTAGTTTTTATGATAGTAATGTTTGAATTTCTAATGAAGAAAACACTTAATTTTCAAAGATTATTTATTTAAACTATTCACAAATAGTTTTCTATCCTTTCAGAGTAAAGATCCTGTTGACATAGGTCGATTCTCGATTTATCTTTTGATGAAACTTGTTCAAACATTTGTTCTTTGTTATTCCGGAGAATATCTTGCGAATAAGGTACATGTTTAGTGTTTTTTCCTTAACTGAGCTGCAAGAAGTTTATTATTCTTTCTTCTAAAAGAGCGCTGCTATCACGGACGTGATTTACGGAAGTAACTGGTGTGACTTGAATCCAAAGTGTATGAAAATCCTGCTATTCATAATATTGAGAGCGCAAAAACCACTACAACTTACAGCTGGGAAATTCGCTGTTTTGTCATCTGGAATGTTTACAGTCGTAAGAGAGATATAGATTTACGGAAAAAATTGTTTCTTAAATCAATAGACCCATGTCTGTTTGTATGTTTTAGATTTTGAAAACGTCAGGCTCTTACATGTCTATGTTACGAGCTACTTACTAGTAGGATGACGACTATTTTTTCCACATCATTTACAAGAGAAAGCGTTAATTTGTTGATGTCATTAATATGATTTCATAGATCATAATAAAATCGCAATTTGATAGTATTCGAATCTCTCAACCACTATTGCTCACCTGTTTATGAATTACTAAATACTATGTAACATAACTTCATGCCGACTGCAGATACCGTTGATTGGAAATCGAACAATATCAATTGAAGAAAACTGATTTTTGACTAGAAGTCTGCGCATTCCGCATATTTTGTACATCCAATGCGGTTTCATTAATATCTGTTTATGTTTATTCCACAAATGCAGGCGCACTATAATAGATTAGACAACTAAAGTGTTCACTGGTTGATAGGCAAAACTGAAATGATTGGGGGTTGCCCACCAAAAATCTGCGACCCCCTCTCTTCCCGATTGAATCAGTAGGAGAAGCATGTCCGATCGAAAATATTGCCCACTTTCTTATGAATTACTAACGATCGCGTGGCACAAACTTCTGGATATGCCGCAGACACCATAGATCGAAAACAAATCAATATCACGTGAAAAAACTGCAGCTCAACTGAAAGTTCCGATGAAGTTTTTTTTTGTCTTCCAACTTGTCCAATACAAGATTTTTATTTTGAAGGAAATATTGTGGGTAAGTTTATGCATTTTTCATGTTATTTTGTGCATGCAATGCGATTCTATGAATATCTTTTCGTGCATTTCAAGAACATAAAAAACAAATCGAACGTATAGATACGATTGGTGAATTCGATTGAATAAGGCGGAGCTTTTGGTGACACATGGGGGTAAGACATTGCGGAGCGGTCAGTTGCACAAGTGTCTCGTCAAGGTTCATCATTGCAAATATATTCAGATATCAACGCCAGCTCACAACACAATCCAAGGCCACAACATATAAGTGAGTAAACTTATTAAATTTTGGTCCGATGATGGATCTTGATTAGGGTTTTAATTTCATATGTGTGAGATCAAGTGATTTTAATTCATCATTGTGTTAATTTCAATTATTGTGAACATTCCGAGTTTACAATTCAAGTTGATTTGGTTCATCAGCGATATTATTACTCAGTACTTCTCGTTGTATTCAATATTCTAAAAGTGATTGATGCAGTTTCAGAAAATGATCACAAAAATTCCGTGTATTAGTTGGGAATTTGAGTATATTTTGCGAATAGTTTCACTTTGGCCAAATTCATACAACATTCCAACTGCAACTATTCTTTGGTGCACATGGATCACCATTGTACCATTTCAACTTATGCATGTGTCGGAGATTTTGGATGATGTTGTTGAATTGATGACAGCCATTTGCGATTTTTCAACTGAAATTGCATTATTTTTAAAATTGCTAATAGCTTGGATTAATCGGAAGTACATGTCAAGTTTAATTGCCAAATATTTTCAACCTATTCTCATTTATTCGTAAATCGTGATTCTAATTAATAAATGAATTTTTCCTCTATTTTCAAGAACTCTTATGGGTTTGATCATTGAGATGGCTGAAGATTGGGAAAAAGCTGATGTCAAAGTTACCAATGAAACACGAGTGTCATGTTTCGTTGCACGCATGGATCTGTATTTATATTGTGGTGCAATAACAATGTTCTTTCCAAAATTGATGATTGCATACTTCACTGATAGTCCAGAAAATCGTGAATTTCTCCTGAAAACATCGTATCCATTTGACGATTACAAGTCACCTGCTTACGAAATAATTATTATTCTTCATTTTGTGCAAGGGATTTTAATGACTGCAGCTGATCTTGTGCCACAAGCTTTTATAGTTGCTTTAGTAATCCGATAAATATTTTCACAAACATGAACACATTCAAACTTTTCAATCATCATCATTTCTAGATTTGTCATTTTGGAGCACAATGCAATATTTTACAGCAACAATTCAAAGAATTCATAGCTATTGCAACGGAAGATGGGGCTGTCAATGAAAAGTATTTTCTGCAAGTTGAAGGACTTATTATGATGCATCGGAAAAATCTTAATTTTTCTGAAAGAATTGAAAAAGCTTTTTCAACCATATCATTAATTCATTGCCTTTGCAATGGTGTTGCTATCGGATGTAGTGGATTAGTTTTCGTAATGGTAATATGAAAAATAAGAGAGACAACTCTGCTTTAAAATAATATCCATCTTTACTATTCAATTTTCAGAGTAGAAACCCTTTCGATATCGGTCGATTCTCAATTTATCTTGTGATGAAATTAGTACAAACGTTTGTTCTGTGTTATGCCGGCGAATATCTCAGCAATAAGGTGTGAAATACCTTACACAATTCTTTTATCTAGTCTCGAATGATATTTACTCTTCTTCAGAGTATCGCCATTGCTAAAGTGATCTACGAGAGTAATTGGTACGACTTGGATCGAAAATATATCAAAATTCTTCAGCTGATAACACTACGGAGTCAGAAGCCATCGCAACTAACAGCTGGAGGATTTGCTGTACTATCGTCTGGAATGTTTGCAGTTGTGAGTTGAATAGCCATCATTGAAAAAAAACATTCTTTTATTTAAAGAAATAATATCGTTTTAGATACTCAAGACATCTGGGTCTTACATGTCCATGCTGAGAGCAACGTATTGAATCCAGTGCCAACATTCAAGTCCTGACTACACTTCAATCATGTTATTCTCTTCCTTCATTTCGTTCTCATTCTATACAGAAGTAAATGGAGAGGAACAAATGGAGTAACTGAGGATGTTACTCTTCAAATTAGTTATTTAAACTATAACATCAATATTGCGATCTCATTGTACATTCAATAAGAAAAATCGTTGATGTGCAGTGAGAAGCTGTATTTTTTCGAAAAAAAATGTTATCCTTGTCCAATTCGCTCTGGAGTTGTAATTTTCAGAAAATTGCAGTTGACCCAAATTAATATTTGAAGATGATAATCATTCCAGCATTTTCGTTTACATTCATTGTTCTGTACGACCTTTATAGTTTGTGAGCCCATAAACTATAACTAAGTATTTTCGTTTGCTAATGACACCTGTTGGATGGCGACCAAGCTGTTTTCTTGCTTTGTCTAGTAAACGTCTTGAGATATTACACAGTTGTTAAAGTCAACACCCGAGAGCCATTTACCATTCAAGGATGCCAAATGACATAACAATGTGAATTACCTCTGGGTAAAATCAGCCATTTTCTTCTTGCTACAGTATTCACAAGTCAATTGACTTATTTTTTTTTTTCTTTTTGCGCAAAAGAAACCAATGAAACAGTTGGATATGTCGCACAGAACCGAATTCAAGATGAATCTTCGTGAAATAACTCAGAGGGAAAGAGTAAAACTTTCTAACACCTCTTTCCTAACTTTTCCAAGACGCGTTTGTTCAAAATAGAGTGTAATAAAGTCGTTTCTTATCGTATTTCAGATACTGCAGAAACGTACGGAAATTGAGCGAGACTTGAGAAAGACAGTGGATGGGTATTCATGCGATGGAAACTTAGTGAAGTAGGATTCCACTTCAATTTCACTCGATTCTCATAGTCTCTATCATAAAATGTTGTATATTTATGGAAAATTTTCTACTTTCTCATGAACAAAATCTTTATGCAAAATGCGTTTATCCAAGTACGTATTGCTCAAATATTGGACTTGTTAATTTCAAAAAGGTAAATGAAAGTAAGTGAGACCTTATCTCTCTGACGCTTCCCTTCCTAACGTAAACGTAACACGAAATCCCGGCTTCATCTTCTGTTACTATCGGCACAAAATTTACCGTAGTATAAAAAAAATTGCCCGACGTTACCACTTTCCGGGGGTAGATTAAGAGCATAAATTTCATCCAGATACTGTCTTCCACGCGGGAAGATGATATCCGGTAGTGAAGAACATAAAAAGAAAAATATTCTCCCGTGTTTGCTTTTTCCTTCATTCCTTCACTATTTAAGCAATATCATATTTTTATTTTCATCTTGCAGTCTTCAGGATCAAGCATCGTAAATCGTTTCAACGATAAATTCACTCTTAATGCTTTTCCCGATCAACACAAGTAGGTATTACAACATAGCAAAATGAAAAAGACAGAGAAAAAAAAAAGCGAACAATAAAATAAAACAAAAGACCAAAGCTTCATCATACAATCGACACATTCGATTCATTCCTTTAATGCCACAGTACAGTAACAATTGTCCTCTCTCATATCATTCGTCCAAAGTAATAAACGACTGATTTCTTTTTTTTTCTCGGTTCTCTCCTCATTCCTCTCCTGTCATGAACTTTTTTCATCTTCGTTTCTTTACCTACACTCAATTCCATGATTCCTTCGCTTTGTTCGCTATTCGATGTGTCATATGGCCCGGAAGAGATGGCAATTCAGACGAAACGGCTGGTTAAGTGGGGCTCAAATTCCTCAAACTGTTTTCATCCCGATAGTCGGGATTTTCCTTTCAAACTGAGTGTATAACCCGATAGGTAGGATACGTTAAAGTTTTACGCTTACACACATAGAATTCACACAGAATTTCACAAAGAGCCCTCGATCAAATTTTCAAAGACAGATAAACGGTCACCACACGATCACATCAAACTTCATACGATAACTTGTTATGATAAAAATTGCATTTTTAACAGTATCAATATCAACACCGGAAGCCACATACAAATATAACAACAGCTAAATCTACTTCAGACCTGCTATTGTGCGATATCCTCCAGCAATGGAAGTATCCTACAAAGTATTCTCACCAACTTCTGATCATGTTGAGCAAGTGGACAACAAAAGAATTCATAGAACTTTTCGACTGTTATAACAATGTGGGGTGCATCAGTGTGGGACAATATTCGCAAAGTCATCACGACGTCTTTGATATGCAAGATTATCTCTGTCAACTAAAATGACTCTTTGTATCAGTGCATGATGACATATACCATATTCCGAAAGTTGACTACTTGAACTTAAAAGTTACAATATAAATATTTATTAGATGAATCTGTGATGTGCGTTGGTATTAGTTGCTTTAAAGAGCACTTTTGTCGTGTTACATTGTATATGAGATGCTTCTTTGTTCGTTGGTTGACAGTCATGTCCTCTATCTTTGTCCTTTCCTATCTCATTTCTCACCCTCACTCGATTTAAACTCACGCTCTCTTTCTCCACTATGTTTCGTTGCGTTTCCCCTTTTCCAACCGCCACCACCACCATCACCAATTTACCCCTGTGCCCGCTCGTCTGCACACATACTAACCACTACCACTGCCATTTCTCTCCTCTTGGAAAGCGACGCGCCGGGGCCGTTGAGAGAAGTTCCCGGGGCCACGATGGTGTTGTCATGGTAACCGGCAGCCTATTGCCAATCAACGAGAGGGTTGCACTCGTACGTGCGTTTACCCGTACTTTCTCTCTCGCATCCCCTCTGTCTATTACACTCTGTCGCACCTTCTCATTCCCTTGGGATGTTCTTTGTCACCCCCGGAGGCTATAACAAGCCCATCCACTGATTTTCCTGTGCGCCTGATCTCATACAAACGACAGACACTGTTGCTTCAAACTTGGATATGAAACATCATCAAACATTTGTACAGAACACATTTTTTATCATTTCCATTCATACTTTTAACCCGTATGATACGATTTCATTTGTTACTCGTGTTTTAAAATTACTCAAGTATTTCATTATTCAATGAGGAAAAAGCACACAGTTCAGTTGATCTTAGAAAATAAATTTAACTTTACTATAAATTTAGATCACTTACTGCTGCGTAGGTAAAACATATATCTTTTCATAAATTTTATCTACCAATAATGATAATGTATATTTATGTATCTATATAAATTATACTTACTGCATCCAATTTTCCATAAATTACTGATTCTCGTGGTTTCCATAAGCCTTCTAGAGGAAAGCAGAAGTGGAAGAATAAGAATCAAATGTCCACCTACACATTATGACCAATTCAAAATTCACAATAGAACATTATAATCACTTAGGAGCATTAAGAAAATGAGCTTGCAAGTTTTCATATTTTTCACCGATTTTATTTTCATTTCGCAAAATCAGCACCACTACTTTCATTTCTCATATTCTAACATTAAGTACCAAGTTAAGTGAAACCCCATGAAAAAATTTCCCTCTTCTGAGAAATCGATTCGTTCAAGCTTTTTTTTTTTTGGTGTTCCCTATTAATGAGTTGAAATCACTTAGGTGCAGAAGTGGTGGTATGTCGAAACAGATTTTCCAGATGAACAATATCACAAGGAGTTCATACGTATACGCAATAGATTTTCTTACCTGTAATTAAGAAGACTGAAAGTACTGTACTGTACGTAATAGCTTTACTCCGATAACACGTCGCGCTCTTTGACGCTGAAAATAGCGATAGTATGGTACACATGGAAGGAACGGATTGTAGTGAAGCCTGAAATTACCGATGGGGGTCGTCAATGCCAATGGAATACCAATTAACGATGTATAGTTAACTGCAACCGACGGAGAGCAGCAGAAGGAGACTGAGCGAAAGGAAGGAAGGAAATAGCCTTAGGCAATCGGCCCGAAAGCTGTATCGCCACTGGACCGACATAAATCCGGTTAATAGACTTGTTAAGGTAGGAATCAAGTGAGATTGCATTCATAAACAATAAATATTATTAACCATACAATATATTCTAGCGATGAGAAATTCATTTTCATTGGAATGATTTAAGGCATTGCCACTCTTTATAACATTCTTGCATTCACAAGACATTTAGAATACGATGAATAACAGTGATAAAGCACGTTTAAATATCTTCTATTTCAATTGTAGGAGAGTCTGAGGAATAATCATGGTACTGGAATGCTCATAGTGAATGGGACTCTGCGAATACATTCAGTTCATTTCGTTTGGAATTTGCATACGAATGCTACAACTGACGGCTGCTGGATACAGATATATTAGAGCTGTATATTAGGGAAATCAATGAACCATCATGGCGAACTTCAGATATTTATAGAGTCTATCATATTATTTGATATTGTGTTGTATATGCATCGGAATATGTTACTATTTTTAGATTTCAACTTGAAAGTACAGTAAAGTATGAAATTATAGAATGATCAAGAGAACTATGGACAATTCATGAATGTCTCATTACAAATATGAACATAATTTTTGCATTCTCCATATTCATTTTGTTTATACTAGTCATGACAATATGAATAACCTTGAATATTATTTATGGATATGGTTAATTATTTTCTCTTGGCATTTATGCTTTGATCTGGGACTACATCACCTCGTTGATATCGATATTCAAGTGCGGTTAATTAACCAATGTTGATGAAACGTTTTTCATGTACATAAATTATTTTTGGTCGACATAAAAATTCGTTTGATGTCACGATAATGTGAATGAATGAAACATAAATTGGCTGTTATGTATCTACAGTTAATTCAACATCGATCTTCAGTCAATGAGAATTAGTAGAACGAGTAGGGAATCGATAAATATTGGTATACATTTCGATTAGTATTACAACAGTTCAAAGGGTACAGATTAAACACACATATTTCGATGCAATTTCATTTAGATGTTCAATATTGTGTATATTACGTAACACATTTTGAATATGTGATCAGTTAATTTGATCGAATTAATGTAATTATCACTATCACAATGATATATCATCAGGCAGTGCGAGCTTTTGTCACAAAATATTATTGTGGTTGTGTCGAGAAAATCAATGAGATTTATGCACGCCCCAAACGATACACCGGCTGGTTATAATTCGCATTGTATTAGACTATTACAAATATGCAAATGTTGCATTTTAACGGTCTGGTGATTTGCTCTAGTGAACAAACGCGGTATATATCAGTACATAAATACAATAGCCAAAGGTCTTTATGGGTCACGGGTCACGCATTATTTATTTTGTGTGGCCATTACTTTAACCAAGCGCAAATACGAGTATAAACTTAATGTACACAATGTATATGGCCATTGGCAAGAAGATTTTCTATTTGTATTATATGTAGCTGCAACTGTAAATTTTCAATTCTCAGGAGAAATGAATTAATCATGAGATTAGATGGATTACTTCTCGTAAAATTGACTTTACACAATGTACCTTATCACATCTTTATTGCATGTAATAATTCAATATTTATTGCTTCAGGATATTCTCTATCGTATTACAAATGAATGGAACTGCATAGTGATAACATGGCAATCTGGATAAATTTCATTGCTATGGTTTGAATTGTTGAAGGAACTTTTGGCTATGATAACCAAATGGTGTAACTGCTTTCATAATGCTCCCCAATAGACCTGATAATCATGAGTGAGATAAACTATTATTCTCAATTGCACCACATAGTTATTTGCCATATCTGTTTTCACTGATATTTCTTAATAATTTTTAAGTTGTTTTTTGTCAATGAATCTTTGGAATTAAATTCCAAATCTTTACGAGTAACAACAGAACACAATTTCCACAAATCTTCCCTTCAACTTTAGTGGAATTCACGTAGTTTGCACTGAAGGCGAACTCACCGGCTGTTGGTGATTTCACGAACTAAAACTATATCCTTACGCAACATTAAATAATTAAGAAGATCACAAAATATCAAAGTTATTTCCGTTTGAATTCTTAATGATCTGCAAATTTTTTTCATCCATACGCAATGAGAAGCGAAAGAGGCGGGTGGAGAAAAAAAAATTTAATTAAACATCCTTATGTAGATGCATTGAACTAAGTAGCATTTTATTAATTATATATTCTCTCTTTGCTGACTTTTTTTTTCGCCGCACTATCTTTCATTTGCAAACTTAACTTGAACTCTACTTTTTCACTCTACCAATTTTTTCCTTCTCTCCACCTCATTTCTTTTCCTCTCTCCGCTTTCCTTATTTCCAATTTTCTCTTTTTTTTCTCTCTTCCTCAAAAGATGCTTTTAGCCATTATGGAATTTTCAATTAATCACTCGTAGCGCTACAGAAGCAAAAAGGGAAATAAACTTCTGTTTAAATTTTCTTTTCGATTACACTGGATTGCAATTAAATGGTGGAATGCTCGGTTAATTGCAACAATTAGAATATAATGCAAAATGGTGCAGAGAAAAAGAGAATGAGTGAGGGTGGCAGAGACGAAGGGTGCGAGAGAGGAATTGGGTGGTTGCACCTCATCGATTAACTCAATGGTAAATGCGTCACGTTCACGCCGGAATTTACCGCATCGCTTCTCTCCTTGCGTCAAGCCTACAAATGCAACATACATATCTATATATCTATGTATATATATATATATATATATATATATATGTGGTGGACATGTATATCGTCCTTTCCGCGGTGTTGCCAGGAAATTCTACACATGTATATACATATAGATATATAGTTAGCAGTGGCATGGACATAGACAATAGAAGCCAAATGTAAACATGAGGTACGTATACCTACGTGACTTTGTAAACACGAGGTGTAAAGCAAGAGGTATATGGGGAAAATCCCCGATCCTAACCAAAGCTGTCTCACACAAAGAAACGTAAACATTGTTGTGTGAATATCACCACTATTGTTCACCATTCATTCACATATATCTTATTTAGTCTGGTTTTTCAGCCGCTAGCGAGGTTTACATGGCGTACCACCATGGATAAGTATAACAAAGGCAGTGAAAAATTGTGAGAATGGTTTGTACAATTGATACAACGATCAAATATTTATCAAGATTATTTTGTGTGTTGTGAATTTTTTTGTACTTATATTCAATTTGTCATTATGCGGTTGAATAACAGTTGTGAATTTATTATAATTCAATTTATCGAATGAAAGACAAGTGCAATTGATTGGAGTTCATTGTTCATATTTGTACAATGACCAACGAATTGATATTGTGCAGATTCTCCAAAGTGATATTACAAGAACTCTACAATTCTTGTGCAACAACAACAGAGCATCAGGTATGTGAAAAGAAGTATAGAAAAAAATAATTTGATGAACATTTTCATCACAATTTTCATAAACAAAACTAAAATCGTTGACAAACCATCGAAAAATTCTCTTTCAATTCGTATGAGAGTGTAGAACAATCCAACACAGATTGAAATCCATCTCCAATCTTTTGGCTCGTCGTAGAACCACTTTGAAAATAAAAATATGTTGCAAAAACCACAGAGGATTTTTTGTCATCACTACCACAAATTCACACGAATTAAAAAGCAAAAAATAACAGAGAAATCTCTTTATTTTTTCCTAACTTTTCCCTCACAAACAAACACCCATGCATATACACATATATATATATATTCTTTTTTTTTTTCGGCGAATCGAGAAATACGACAGATGTGTTCTGACAGAACGTTATCGATTACTTCTCATTTTACTCTCAATATGTAGACACATACATTGCTTCATGTATGTGTTAATTCTTTATTTATATATTGGTGTGTATGTGAATGTACAAAAATGGTTGCACATCTGTCCATCTCCCTGTTTTCAATATATTATTCATGCACATGACAACACAACAGATTATTGCTCATGAACATGTAATAATTGTATATGTGCATGACGTAAAATAAAACATAAAAAAGGTATAGAGAGGTGAAAGAGAGATTATGATGATATAATAATTAACAAGGACTAATTGTCATTGCTTTGCCACAGTGCGGTACAAATAAATACATGTCAGAGAGAATATGATATGCTTGGGAGAACTAAAATGATTTGTTCTATAAAATATCAATGACGTTCATTCATAATTATATAATCATTAATAAATATAGATACAGGTACAACAACTATTCATGAATATCATAAATTTGTGGTAGAAATATTGTTCTCATATTCATTGTAAAATTTCGCAAGAGAATAATGTTATTATCAACATTATTATTATTTATATGAAATCCTCACCGACAATATTCACACATCTGAATAAGAATCAAACACACCGGAATAGAATATTTTGAAACATTCATTATCATTCATGTGATGTAATTATATAAATTAACCACATTAGCAAATAATAATTGTGCAGTTCTAGTTCAGGTAATTGTAAATGTTTAGTTCTTTTATTAAATATTTCATAAAATTCACATTGCAAAGTGGACAATCAAACATTTTTCATCGATCAATTTGACATTGAAGATCCGATACAGAAAGAGCGCATCAACTAATCCATACAATATGATTCTTTGATATAAACAATCGTCCAAATATTGTCAGTACAATCTCAATATTCGCAATAACATCACAAAGATTAAATGTAATCATTTTACCAAGAAAAAAAAAACTACAACTGAAATGATATTTTTTAAGTAATGAATTATGGTAGCGAATACCTGGCCACTCAACAGACTATACCACGCCGGAAATTACTTCGGAGATAGCGAATGTAAATACGTTAGTTCAATATATATAGATATATATATATATTTAGAGAGAGTGAAAGGCATATACATTGTGTAATCACACATGGCCCCACTCTCGCGTTGGCTCAAATGAGTATTTTACTAAAATCCAACACACGTAGCTATATGAATGTATATACATTTACAGTGCGTATATATGCATACATGAAAATCTATAGACCACTGCTATACGATGTACATATAACCAACAGTTTCACGAGGGTTGCTCGTACATCTGGCAGTAACCGGTATTACTGGGTATGCTGGCATATAGCGCTAGCAAATTTAGTGGTACATTATACTCGCGTTTCCTCTTGTCGAGATGGAAGGGATATGACTGGGGTGCCAGCAAGAGTAGCAGAAGAGAGAGGTGATGAGAGCGCGGTGTGCAGAAAGGGTGATGGCATTGGACGATTTATATGCTGTATAGCGAAAGCATAAAATGTCTGCACCAATAGATTGACGA
This sequence comes from Meteorus colon, assembly GCA_030523085.1. Classification (NCBI taxonomy): domain Eukaryota; kingdom Metazoa; phylum Arthropoda; class Insecta; order Hymenoptera; family Braconidae; genus Meteorus; species Meteorus colon. The sequence continues at coordinate 801,100 of JAPYZH010000046.1, forward strand.
ATGTGATGAATCTGGTTGGATATGATGAAAGAGTAAAATATTTTAATTGAACAAAAGTTTAATTGAACGATTTTATTATTTATGTATAATAAATGGGTATAGATAGAAAGGGTTATTTGGTAGGAGACAAAGGATTGAATATTTTTGTCAATCAATATAATAATACTCAAAAAAATTGTTCACTCGTGTGCAGATTCATTTTTTATCATCATTTCAATGAAAATTGGAATGAAGTGCACATATTTGCATGGCGATATAGACTGCTGTGATTGGAAATGAAATTAATAAACGTTGAATGAAAAACATTCATTTCCAATTTGATTGAAATGACATCAAAGCTATTTTCAAATGATAATGTCAATGATTAATTTTGAATGTTGGATTATTTGTGTTAAATATTATTTGACGTTTAATATCAAAACACAGCTTGTCTGTCACGATGAATGCAATGTTTTGTATTTATTTTCTATTGAAATGTCGAGTTTTTACTCACATGTTCGTTCTTATTCATGAAAAAATGAGTTTATTCCTGAGGGATTTTATATTTTTCAACGATACAATTTCATTTTACTACATCAATTTTGAATATTTTGTGCAAGTTTAGTCATCTTTTTTTCTCGAATTTCGCGATATTGACCAGCGATCTCTTTGTTCATATTGGATGGAATATTTTTTTCGCTTTTTTCCATTCATTTCATAAGAGTATAAAGAGGGAGAGATGGAATATGGACGCGTACCGGTTGAGCAGGTTTTTCGCCCTTTATTCGCGTGCCACGTGTCGGCTGCGTGCCCAACGTTGAATATATCGTTTCCTTCTCGCTCTCTCCCTTTCTCATGTGCTTTCACTCTTTAAGCCGCACCCTCTAGTTATGCTAATTTTTATGCAGCCCCGCAAAATTGCCGGAGACATGTGCGCTCAACAACCATTGAAAGGTTATCACGCTTATGTGCCCCCATCGACTCTGCAGAAGTTTGCGAAACTGTTTCTTTTATGTATCTTCCACTTATTACATTGCACAAACCAAATCAAATATTGTGAGTAATTACAATTATAATACAACTATTGAAATTTTTGGTAAAGTTTCAATAGGTTAGAGATAAAAAATTTAGAAATAGTATGAATCATAAATCCACATTGACCTCTCTGATGATTCAGGAGGTGAAAATTCCACCATGGAGATCGAATTCTTTATATGATTCCCAAGTGTATTCCTCAAGTAGTGAAATGGATACTGCAAACTGGTTCCATAAAAAATATGATCAAAGTTTCAAACTTACTTTTAGTTATAGCAAAAATTTTAGATGTGTACACTAACAAAATTCTATTTATTCTAAAACCTACATCATATTTAATTATATAGATCGATCAAAGTCACCTTATCTTCATTTTATAGCAAGTCTGACTGATATGTTCATAGAGCTGTAAAATATTCTTGTTGCATAAAAACGGATATCCCTGATATTTTTACTAAATTTCTTCATAAAATTTGGTAAACTTATATTCTAGAGTATAAACTTTTGGCAGATGCACAAAGAAATTCGATTTTTCTGAACATTTACCTTGATATTCATTTCTTCATAAATCTGAAACACCCTGTATAAATCAATTGCATGGAATGTTTCATGTAGCGTTGAAACATTTTTTTTCTGCAATTCTATCGCTGGCTTGAATTTTTTTCTGTTTCAAATTCGCTTCGAATAATGCACCGGGTTTAATTACAAGTATTTTTGACTAGTAAACTTATTCATCAACAAACAACAATGAATCTCACACTAATTATTGTCAGTATTTCATACTCAAATATGAATAAATACAAGAACAATAGAAGTGAGGGTGGTTGGCACAATATTTGTTTCACGGAAAATGAGTGCGGTGAAGTAGATTGGCCATGAGACTTCCTCTCTAGAAAGCTAATTAGCGTAAGTCACGTTGAAATGAAATTTTCGGCATCCGGAGTGGATGGAGGGTTGTACGGGAAAATCCCTACGGTCTTGACTCAGTTTTCTCTACATCTATCTTTCGTCCATGTTACTCCCATTGAATTACGTGCTATATGACGTTAAACCCACGAGTATTCATTAGCCAAGTCACGACTAAATATTTGTCTCATGAAACTGGCCCTCTATACACCACAGCGCACACTCGATTTATCAATTCTCCTCTATTTCTCTCACGGTCTTTATTAATTCCTATGTGAATATAGTAGTCAGTTATATGCTCACTAATTGGACATCGATTCTTCCCATACTTAAATGGAATAAAAGAGAATCCACAATGAATTGTATACTTATATAAATGTATAATGAGAATGCTTCTCTCGTTTATATTTGAAAAATAATACCGCAATTATTCATAAGCCCTATCTTTTCTTCAATTTCATGTTACACTCAAGTCTAAACTAAAAAAATAATTTATTCATCGATATTGAACGGATAGAATGTTTTGAACTCATATCTAATGACTGCGTGATATTGAAACCTGGTATAAGAAATAGAAAAGTTTATTCAAACGAAAAAAGGAGATCTCAGGTGGCTGTCAATAAAATAAACGTATTTATTTCGATACTATTTAATTCTCCGTGAAAATATTCCGGCATAGTGAACTGTAATTATTAAAAATTTTCAAAGAACATGCGCGAGTGCACTTGAATTAACTTGCGGGATACTACAGTTGAACGTGATTAACACGTCTGGAATAATGAAGGGGCCCGAACACAAATAAAATATACACATGTATACAAGTTTTTAAAGTTGCTATCGGGTCATGGAGGGCACATCGCGCACGCACCCGGCGCGTATATCGCTTCAGGGCCCAATACATTGACGGACCCCACGTTCCACATTATTTTTTTTAAAGACGAATGTGTGTTCGGCAGATGGCACGGGACAGAATGGTCGCCAGCTGCTGAAAAAGCCGCTACGCGTAATATAGTCACAGTCAACTCTTCTCCCTACCTCTCTTTCTCTCCCCTCTCTTCTTCTTATATCTATTCACATTTGTGTGTGTATTTGTAATGGTCGGGGTTGTAAAATGAAGCCCCCCATGCATGATGGAAGGCTCGGTAGAAAACCTGTTGTTGCCGGGTGGCTTCATTTTGCTGCTAGTGTATTGGAAAAGGCTTTGGCACACGCGCGATAAGAAAGGATGCGAGAACAAGATAAAGAAAGAGAATAGTTTTAGATATAGCCAAGTTTGCTGTGACAAATGGATTGAATGGAAGGTAACTGGAAAAAGAGCTGGAGTAAGATGAGGAAGAGGAAAAAGTTGTATAGATACTTTATAGACTTCTCTTTCTTTCCGCTTCTGCTTCATGTCCTCATGCTGGCCTCACTTTGCCGTCTCTATTTCTTCTTCTGGTTGAGATAAATAACTTTTGATTAATTTGATAAACTAAAGCATATCTAGAGGTCGCATTTGCTGTGGCGTCATCGGGAGTTGAAAAAGTTGAACATGAATTTCGAGAAATTAATTAAACAATTTTTTTTCTCTATTTCGGTGACGTGTTGTTACTCGTTTGGAACTTGAGTAACGAGTACCGCTTGAAATTCGTATTGGTGACGTGCATATATGTGTATATGTATATAGGTGTGTGTGCTTCCCGTTGAGTCGTTGTCAGGTCTCTTGGCAGCTGGAGAAATTGCACAGCTGTCCATGATAATCGTATATGTTTAGTATATACATGTACTTATGGATACACATATAACCACTCACAAGACTATCACTGGATCTCCTGGAATTTTTTTTCCCCTGACGCTCCTGCAACTTGGAAATGAAAAAACCAAGAACTAGAATTCATTTCAACAATGATTAATCACCATGTTCAGGTATGCATCAGTTCCCTGTTATTGGATCCTTGTGTCATCGATGGCAGACAATTGATACTTTGCTACTCATTCGTTCTCATTAAAATATTTGTATTCCCTCGTTGTTTTATTGTTTATTTTATTGCTGCATTTATTCAACATCATCGAAGCATCAGCCATTGTGCTAAATTACTCTAACTCCTCCACAGCAATTAGTTGAAGTTTCGAAGAGTATTGTGTCTTATTACTGTTTAAAAAAATAATAAGTCAAGATTTTGAGAGAATTATTACATTTTACCATTTTCTTTCTCTCTTATCGCGATAATTACTTATTTTCCTAGAGGTAGCAGTATAAGTTAAAGTCAGTTCGTCCATCACTGACAACTACGCTACCTCCACATAAGTGAATGCAGTGATTGCACTTTTTCTCTGGAGATACGTCTGTGCCAACATAAAATAAGAAGCAAAGTAAGCGGAGAAATAATCCAGTTAGTTGTTCTATTATAAATTACATTCATCGTAAAAGCTCTCACAAATCACACTTGAATAAGAAAAAAAAAATTCATTACAATATTTTATGATCAACGCGATTAGTTATTGTTCACAATGCAAAGTTGAACAATGGCGCGTGCCAAGCAGCTGTTGCTGTATATTTTTTTCGATTGTAGCGCCCTCGTACATTCAGCTTCTATCTCTCTTTCGCGTCACGTTTCTCGCATATACCCTCAGTCGTTTCTTGTTCGTGCGTGTGTCAGAGAAATTGATCAAAAGAAAAATCATTCACGGGCATCGTTGTATACACTAGACTTGGTTTCAGCAGCCGTGTCCCAGTCCCCAATGTCAGGCCCCAGTTTTTTCCATCCCGCCCTGCTAGTCTGCTCCACCCTCCTCATTCTCGCCCGATCGTCGTATTAAATAGCACGACCCCGAGGCATCGAGCCAGCAACAATAGAACCTCCTGCTCGGCCACGTGGCAACTATGTGGATAATATGGCAACGGTCACGTGCCCACCAACGCTTTGGGTGTTTCTTTTAGATAGAAAAAGACAAAAAAATAAGCATGGTGAAAGAAAAGGGAGAGAGGTTGGAGGGTAAAAGGGGAATCAGGGAAACTAGGACCCTTATAGAATCTTTATTTAATGTTACACATTTGATTTTTTTTCGTGTTAATTCCTAGTTTGATGTTGAAAATAGGAAATGGTCGAGAAAGTATATTAGCCAGATTCTCTTGAAGTAAATTATTCCTATACGTTTTAGTGACTTGTCACAATAAATTAGAATTATATTCACGAGTATAACACGCTAATGTACGATGTAAACGCATAAATTGTATTTGTGAAATTTTAATATGATAAATATGAAAATAAAATTGAACGTATGGTGCGGAGTTAATCGAAATTGTGTCTGGGTAGATTTATAGTTTTGGTGAAATTTCAATGATAATATGAGAGAAAACAAGCGCTATCGCATTTGAAAATAGACTCTCAAGCCGTGAACAATCGTGTGATTATACCACAACGTATATAAAGGGGAGTTGCATGGCAGTAACAACATCAGCAGCAAAAATAAGCTGGCAGGGTTGCCATTGTAGCATACATCAAGCGTTATAGAATCATGGTTTATTCGTACAGACCCCTCTACTCGCACTACAAAATGCCAATAAATTATCATTCTCTTTTCTCACTCGTATACTGAATGATTCCATTCACGCCACCGGGAAACTTGTTAGAATCAATAATTTTGATTATCTATGACGTAGAATGAATACATAATGAATAAATTTAATTTGTTTATTCCCTAAGAAAAACTGATAAACGTTGCATGTTCTGTGTCCATAACAATGAATGTCAAGTTCCACAATACTCACTGTATACATACTGATTTTATTTTTTATTTCTGAACACATCAGAAAATGTTTGCTTCATTTAAGTAAATGTTTTTTATCGCGTGTTCACTAGTAACAGTTCGATTTTTATCGATCTAAAGTTATCCAATAAAAAAATATTTTCCTGTCTCGAGGATTTTATAATTTCTTGTACGGTACTTACAGTCAAGGAAACTGGTTACGCTATATGTTTATCGTCGATGATTTCCACATTTATAGCGAGAGATATCAAAGTACCATGTAAAAATAGTTCGAGTTCGCTTCTCACATTTCCTCTTCATCATGATATGATATCTTCACTATCAGAATATACATGTTCGGTTGATCGAATATTATATTAAATAGTGACTCCATTGAATACCGAAATATGAGGCTGGTGAGTTTATCATCTGACCTTTTAATACTGCACCAATGCTTCATAGTCAGTGTAGGAAATTTCTTGGCCGCCATACGGAATATAGAGAGCACCATGGCTCGGGTGTATCTAGACATAATGTGATAAAAAAAAAAATGTTATCTTTACCGAAGAAGAAAGTTTAAATGTACATTAGACTTATGTTCCACCACCATACGCGATTAATATTAATGCAATTCTTCATGTCTTACAAATTACTTGATAATTACCTTCCCAACAGTGGGAGTGCCTTGGTGATAAACGCGACCTATAAAAAGTCTTTCACCATTCACTGTCCGACCACCCTCGACTGCTCCCGGCGGTACTTGACCGTTTCTCGATGGAATCCAATGGAATTCAGCAGGCATGAGGATCTTGAAATGTAATATAACTTATTTGTGAGGGTAGAGAAATAGTTGTGGGAAAAAATAGCCCGAAGCAAATAGCGCCAGGAAGATATATTGCAAAAAAGAAGGGACTTTGGGAATTAATTTCACATGTATTCAACTTTGAACTTCGTGACGTGAATGAAAGATAAGATAAGAGATTGTTGATTGGAGCTGAGATATTAGTAATCACATTCCTGCCAATTCACAATATTATGAATAATACTGAGAAAAATATTGTATGAGATCGATAACATATGTTACTACAACACGATTTTTCGATGAATGCAGTGATACTTCAGGTAAACATCTGTTGCAGCCCGATGAGATTTTATGACAATATTTATGTCAGTGAACAGTTTTGTAATGCGCAAAATCTGTTGACGATGCATGAAACAGTCGCGCCTGAAGACAATGGATATTTCCTATCCATAAATCCGTGATTATTTCTCGAATCATTTTTTGTAAAACATTTCTCTCGTCCTCTTATTCCTCAAGATTGTTTTCACTTATGGCTATTGTGAAGTATTGTGAAAACACGATGTTGTGCCTCGTGAATTCATCTACAGATGATATTTTCACAATTTCAGGAAAATTCATAAACATCGCAATAGCGAAATAAAATTGAAATAAAAATTCTTCGGTAGTATAATGATCAGTATCCTCCCTCTGCATCAAGTAAGCGACGCCGAACAACAAATCTCACAGTAAAATTTATCATTCGCTGAGTGAATAGGAACTTAAACTAAAACTAAAAGAAATATAAATAAAGAATACTCACCTCAAATTCATACTTTGCAATTTCAACACCATTGTAAGTAACATAAGCAACACCATGTTCGGGTTTGCCTTTAGCTGGCAGCATATCACCATTATGATGTGCACGGGCGACTACAAGTTGTGCGCTATCCTCGTCTCGACCAATGGTGATCATGCCTGGTACCCAGAATCTCGCACCCGTGTATTTCACCCACTTGTATCCTATAACAATATATACATATACCGACACAGTTGGCAAACCGCCATTGATTCAATGTGGCATTGTGGCATAGGCAGGAGAGCTCTGAGGGACTCAGAGAAACGTGGGTGGGATAGTAGAAGCAATTGTGGTGTACGATACCCGTAGCGTGGAGCAGATTTGCTCGCTGATTACGTTGGTGGTGGGAAATTCGCGCTTGGTAACATCCAGTTCGTTGTTACTATCGTCATGGTACAATGCAATTGTGTGTACTTATTCTAAAATGTTTAAATGCAGTGTAATGATAATTGTATTCAATGTAGATGTGAAAATAGCAAAACATTCCATTTGGTATACATTAGATCACTCATGAACAAATCATAACATCAGGAATTTTCTGAATTCATTAACCCATAAATAAAAATTACAGATCAATAAATTGGCAATATAATTGAAATACCGTTTTCAGCATTCACAATGAATTGATCCAATGGCAATTAAATAAACGGAGAAAATTTATTCTGCATGAATGATTGTGAAGTAAATAGGAATATTGATCACCAATTCCATTCAACCTTATCGACAATATAACCATTAATATAATTCTAGCTGACTTTCACAGTTTACAAAAGAATATAACTACCATTGATTTGTATTTTACGACGTTGTTCCTGAAGGAATTACAAATGAATCAGCAAAACGCAAGTTTGCCAAGTAGTTTCAAGTTGTTTTCAAAGCAAAAACTTGCTACAATCGTGATGCATATGACATATACTGTGCTGAGGGGAAATATATATTCACATGTTCATCTATGTATATAAAAATGTAATGTGCTTGGAATAGAAGGTAGGAGGGATGTGTGTGTGTGCGGTAAGCGCAACAAAATTGCTATGGAATATTTTCTGGCGACTCGGAATATGACGGTGCTTATCGTTTTCCGATATCCGATCGTTTTCATCGATAAGCCTCTTATCTCGCGCTCTCGACGCGTCCTCCTCTTGTCCGTAAACGAGTCGGATTGCCCGCTACTAGGTTATTAGTACCGATACCTTCCCGATATATCTATCTATATGATGTTGTTTTAAGTTCCATTGAATTCAAAATAAATCAAGCACAAGTTGAGTGATGACTTTGATGCCATACGAAATTTAATACGTGATATAAATATATTACAAGTCTCAAAGAATGACTCATTATTAATATTTCAACGACTTCGTTGGAGTGTTGATAGTACAGATAGGAAGTGACTCAACGATTTGAAATCGTGGAAAATTGGATGTTGAGCACAGCTCGAGAACGTTTTCAGAAAAGTTATCTCGTTAGCGACGCTACAATATATGTTTTTCCTCTACACATGTCTATATATTCCCTCCAAGCATCAAATTACCACAATCAGTGTCAATTTTCTCTTCCATTATTATGGCTTATTTTATCTTGTTATTTTTACTTTTCAGACATTTTCATACGTCCATATAAGTTGGATTTTCAAACTCCTTCTATTTGTCAATATTGAAATTCATGTATAAGAAGGAATAGGAATTCTGATTATAATATGTTATAGAAACACAAACAGATACTTAAGGAAGTCATTTTCTATTCCCTTCCGGAATATATAATGATATATTATAAATCTCCTGTTTTTTTAGAATTATAGTAATTCAACTTGAACCTTACATTAGTTATTAACCAATAGTTGATTAATATCAAGGATAACAATTATAATAACATAAAAAGTATCTGGTAAATCTTGTTCATTATATATTACATGAGAATTGTTATTTGCAGATTCTCTTTGTACAGACAGAGTTGAAATGAGAATAATAATTCTGCATTGCGAATATATGAATAACTCAAAGGCTTTGTACTGACCTGGCATTGTGAATTGCAGAGAAATGTAGAAATAGCGTCACTTATATTTCACGCAACTCGTCGAGAACTACTCAGCTTGAGCGGATTAATGATATTTTATAAACGCCTACAATGACGCAATTGATAAGGGTTTTGAGAATAATACATCCAATTACATTCGAATGATTGGAGAGATATTTTCATGCTTACGAGAGAAGTCTTTGCCATGAGCTCGAGTAATGCATTACGGTGCTGACAGATGACGTTAGTGTCGCGTTTATTTCATAAGCTTGCTATATTTTCTATAACATATTGACTACGCCACGTGACACTGCATAATAATCCGGTATATTTAGGTCTATATTGAGATCAGTTGATGAACGTAAACAGCTCGACTCTGTCAAATTGATGAGATTAAATATCTCGCATGCAATCTTTTCGTTGCATTTTGTTATTCCATTACTTAATATTCTCTTTTGTATACGAAATGTTTTTTTTCTTTTATCATTGGCGAGCAAAGAAGACAAAAGTTTTTGGGTACGAGACGAGTATATATAGGAAGGCCTTGAGGCCATTTAATTCTAACTCCTGTCCCGAGTTTTCTCGTCTCGTACATGTCCAGTAAAACACGTGAGGCGAAAAATAAAAGAAAAGACCCAGGAAGAAAAATAGGATAAAAAGAGATAAATAAATGAAACAGAAGAAAAGGAGGGATGGAAAAAGAAAAATTGTAGGAAAATCCAGAGGTAAAAAAAAATTGCTTGGGTTTCAGCGACATGACACGTTGCGCCAGTTGAGGGTAAAAATAACAAAGAACAAGGGATATGGATAAGCTAGGATCTGCATCACGTCATGCCAGATTATATATGTATGTACAAACGTGCAAATGTTCATGTGTGAATGGTGCACGTGAAACGTTATTATCATCATGTGCAATGGTTTGTTAGAGGGAAATGGTAAATGAACAGAAGAGAAGCAGAGAGAACACAGCATCGTAACTTGGAATTATGCAACAAGCAAAAATGCGTCTGGTGAAATAGAAAAGATGAAGAAAAACCAAATGTTATATAAAACACACATTCTAACAGATATTTGTATATACAGAACTTTGTTGCGACTTGACAGTACAATGCACCGAACTGCCGAAGTGCGTTGGAATTGTGGTGAATGAGGGAACAAGCGAATGGCGACACGGTGTGAGCGCGTCCTGAATTAAATTTGCATGCCTACACTCAACATCATCCCATTAAGTATAGTGTTGTGTTGTTGAATTCAGGACAATATCAACTGGGATGGAATTTTGATACTCTAGGATTTAAATGATCAAACTGTTAGATGAATTGAAACGTACCATTCACTGGTACTGAATAATTCATTATATATTACCATCGGTTTGAAATTGAATGATTGAGTAATTTGTAAGGGTAGTTCATAAATAATTTCCGAGAGAATCCGATTGGTAATTTGAAGAATATACAAGAAAAAATCGAGGAGCTTAGGAAAATGTAAAATAAACACTGAAGTAGGAACAAGACTAATAATTTTCTGTAATTACCTTTTTCGAGTCTATGATTTCACTTTCTATCTGATATTTTTATCCCAGACATTCAGATATTACTTATTAAGTACAAGCTCTCGTCTTTTTTGTACATTTTGTTTTTCGTTCGTGTTGCTATTGATTTATAATTCAATCAATTTGTTTCTTTCAATGTCTTTTATCGAAAACGATGTTATTGAACCGAATGAAGAAGAGAACGATAGCAAAGCTTCAACTTAAATTATAGACATTTCATTTGAGTTGAAGAATATTGGCACACGCAATGCAAGAAAAAAGTTTACACAAGCGGCGCGAACACTATACTTATATATTTTTGGTAGCTCGGGTGAAAGAAGGTGGAGCAAACGTCTTCGCTTACTGCAATTACTACATTTCCCTCGTGGATATTATTTCAACTCGCGTGCCGTGCGAAATATGCTCTTTTATTACTCGTAGCAAAAATATATATATAGATCGTGATTGAGGAGGGTGAATTAAAATTACCGGAGATTCTGTTTAAACGTTACTTACCGCATTGCGACGTCTACTGACGTATTCCATGTCCTTTTTTATTTTACTTTCGTTACTTTAATACAAATTTTTTTACTTCCACCAATTTATTCAACCTTCGAAATCTTCTAGTGACTGTTCTGCGAATAGTTTACATCAAGTCGTGAGTATTCGATTTATTATAAAAAAGAAATGGGTCGTCTCTTTATTATTTCCTTCATTATTATTATACTCTTTCGAAAGTACCTACATCAAACTACAGCATACCCATGCTCTCATTTCCTCAAACTCTTCCTCGCTCAACGTATAAATTAATAAAATAATGTTGCTATGCATGCATGTATACATGTACTATTGTAAGAACGAATTTTCTTGGACTTTAGAACTAGCGTAGCAAAGTTTAATGACTGAGTGTTGAGCATGTTTTAAAATTTATGGATGTTGCGCGGAATAGAGTTTTTAGGTCATACTTGAAACATTGGGCTGACTTAATTGTTTGGATATGGAAAAATAAAGGATAAAATAAAAAGTAAAATGGAAGGCACACAAATGCCAACGAGAAAATATCCAATTCAGCCCCACGATAATATTCAGAGACCAATGTCGAATATTTTCATTCTCTTCTTCTGTCCAAAAGTCTATCGACATCATGAATAACTATCGTAAAAATTATTTATCATGCACATGAAAAAAAAAAAGGTGTAACGTAGAAAATGATTGAAATACAGCAATGTTGAAGAAAATTGAATAACACTGAATCCTTTTAAGTCGATGAAAAGATTCACATTGCTGAGGTTGCATATAATAACTAAAACTTTATTTCTGCCCCATCTACACTTTGTATAGTCAGTATTTTCCAATGTAGTAAATGATGTTATATGTATGAAAACTTTTGTATAGACCATGATTTAGTTACAACAAAATCACTAAAAATCATCCTATACACAAAGTATATATGTTTGTATTGTGCTGTAGTGGTTTAGATCGATCGTATCAACATATAGTAAAGGGGATATGGTGCGCTATTAAACTGATCAAGTCAATTTCTATCGAAGAGCGTATATGCAAGAGACACCACGGCAAACAATGCCGCGATAGTTTCTGCGCCGATGACCCGCCCGAAGGCGGTAACGTTATCAACGAGGTATATTCCCTACTGTGTTTGTACACATACACAGGTATGTAGTTATACCTGTGTTATAGCCATGTACAGTTAAAGTACATATGACAATGTTGTGCCATCAGGTTCCATATTTTTCAATAATGTAAATTATTAATAGTGTGTACTGGCAGTTGCCTCTAGGCAATGAATGTAAATGGGGTAATTTTATTTAATTCAATCACTAAAACAAGCATTGGAAAATTATAATTTTATCGGAATGAATATCAATTTATAAAGAAATAGAAGTAAATTGTTTTTCTTACTAATAATGTCAGAGTTTCGTTATCGTTATTGTACAATTCTTTTGCCATGGCGTAATTTTTGTGATCATTTCGTGTTTTTATAATATTCTTTTGGCAATTAAATTTCGTTTTGCTCAATAACTCAAGAAAACTATGACGGCTATGAAGATAATGAGCTCAAGTCATTTCACCTTTTGCAGAACATCTTTTATATCTCAAATAATGTTTTTCTTTTCATATGTATATGGATTATATGAATGCATGTATGAAAGTAGAAGAAAATTCAATGAAAATATTTTCCTCTCATGCACTGACGTCGGTTACTGTGACGACACCAACGACAACGACGCTACAGTTGGGCATATGAAATGGGTTCTCGTTCACAAAAGTGATGTAGGAAAAAAGATGAAACGAATAGAATGCAAATGAATGAAGATAAAGTAAAATTGTCATCACACGTGAAAGTTTTATTCATGCATAAATTTATTCAATCTCAGAAAATGAGTTTTGCGAAAAAGGAAAAAAATTGCAATGTTTTGATTACACAGAGGAGAAAAATACTGCAGTTTATTGATTCCTGTACTCTATTAATTCAAAATCAATCGAACTTTCCCATAAACATATCCATCAAATTAAAATGTCCACCACAACAGCAATCCCACCAATCAGATCATCATCAATGTCCACGTTATATTCCTTCAATTCCAGACACAAAATCCAAATGATAATTATAATCGAACATTGAAATGCCCAAACGTTGGCCAAATTGTATATGGCAACTGACACTTGGCTGAGATGCGAATATACATAGTGGTATAGTGAGTTTAAACTATGTCCATTGCTGTGGATAATGTTGGATAAACCACACAGACAAGGGATGAAGGTAACATTGGAGCATTGCGAGAGAGGGGAGTGGAGCAAGAGCCGAGAGAATGAAGCTGAGAGGGAGGATTGAAATCCGTTGGTAATTATGAATTTAATTGAAATCCCGAAGCGTTCAGTGTGCAAGGGATGAGATACACACCTACTCACTCCCCCCATACACTCGCATACACAGACATATACATTTATATAGACGATGGTAGGTTACGGAGGGCGAAGAGGGTAATTGGAACAACGGTGTCGTGCTCGTGCAGCATTGGCCCAATCAAAGTTTCACGAGCTCACAACCCTTTGAGGCAGGATGCCACATACATAAGACCAATATTCACATGTGTATACGGATATGTAGACGTTTATATGGTAGAAATATATATGTGTATACGTGCCTTTAGTGGTTTCGGGATGTGTTAGAAGCCCTTTGCCCATACTGATACCCGCTTATTATTTCGTCGCGTTTCGCTTATATCATGGTCTTTCATTTATATGTCTATGGAGGGCTATGCAGGGTTCATGTGTGGTTATTGAGATGTATTTGTAGTGTGTCTGTGTGATGCGCGCACTTTACTGGCGTCTATAACTCTCATCTATGCAATTTACGAAAGTCTCTAAACTCTCATGTTAGTACTGTGTTGTGTGGTGCTTCAAACTTTTGTTCAACTCTGCGATTTACTAGTTTTAAGACATAATTTCGTATAATGAAGTAGGTGTCTGGGTATATATTTACGTCGATGAAATTTGTTTGAGAAAATTGGAGTAGTGAGGAATAGTCGGATAATTTTTGTATGATTTCATGTCTTTTTTTATCCATAGTTGTATTCAAAGGATAATAAGAAAGTTTTATTGATAATTAATAATTCCATACAGAAAAATTGATTTCCTCATTGTCATTCTTTGTCTTCGACAATTCTGTATAATAAATATAATCACAAAAGTCCCGTTATACTGTATTGAATAAAGTGACTAAAGTACATCAGAGAAAGTTCATTTTGAATTGAATCGTACAACTGATGAAAGCGGATCTGAAGCGTAACCGCAAACAGAGAGGTAAATATAAAAGGGTTGAGGTATTATAAGGACGGAATTGAGCCCTCCGGTCAGAAATTCACCACATCCGCTATATTAAGCGCTTCGTGCCAGAGTCTACTTCCAAAACTTCATCCACCTCAATACATTCAATCGTACATCTATATCCATCCATCCATATACATATATATATAAATAAATATATATAGACAGATACGGTTGAATAAATGTTTTACGCGATATGGACAAAGTAGTGACAGTGATCCAGTTGAAAGCCAAAGAACCACACGATATGTTCCATGTGTATATATGTATATCTTTCAACCGGGATATAGTGGTCGACTTTACGCCGGACACGGAAATCCGTTTTGGCTCGATTTCTCTTCACTCACTTTTACAATATATATATATATATATAATTCATCTATTGTATGAGTTAGATATATAAACTTGAATTAACACGTATTCCAATCGCTCTCACACTTCACTCCGTCGTCCATTTTATCTCTCTCGTTTGACCAAGTGACAAATATCAACTCTCCAATTTCTAGCTAACACCTTTCAATAGAATCACTATAAACTCCTATAGGAAATTTGATCAATCAATTTATCCGAGATACGTCAAAAAGAAAAAGAGGAAAATAAAAAATAAAACACCAATTGAATATGCAAAAGTAAATGATACAAAATAAAAAAATTGTAACTTCATTTTCGTATTTCCATTGGTAGTTTTATTATAGAATTCTCTATTGCTTCTTTTTTTTTTCGGGTTCGTTTAGGGTTGGGCCGAAAAAAAAAAGAGAATACAACATAAAATAAAAACGAGTAGTGATCAATTCACTAGACGATACTTCGACCTCTTTGATCCACTTGGGAAATCTAAATCGAACGAATAAATAAATTACCACATACGCAGACGTGTGTGTCGACTACAACCTACACACACACACACACATATACATATATATATGTACACAAATGAATCTGTTGAAAGATAAAAATTTGAATAGCGAAAAAAAAATGGAATTAAAATAAATTAAAACAAATTTAGGCGTGAAAACTTACGATGTATCAGTTTGATTGTAATTTGAAATGATATTCTTACTATTTTTGTATTTATTCATTCTGTGTTTTTTTATTTTATTGTAACATGAAATTGTGTCATTGCAGGAATATTTGGAATCACAGGAAACTCAAAGCTTTGCAACGCGTAAAAGCTTCAATTACCTCTCCATACCTTTTGCAATCGGGATGGTGATACGAGGCACATAAATGTCAAGAGGATTTTAGCATGGAAAATGCAGGTATATAACATCCAAAATGATCAACATGAATCGAATAACGTGTTGGCGAGTGCAAGTCTCACTAACATGCGCGGTATTTCGCCCCAAGTCGATTAGCCAACGCTTATTTGATTCTATATACTGCATGCATATGGATATATATAGAGAGAGAGAGAGAGAGAGAGAGAATACCCATAACTATAGTTATGGTGTACAGCCGTGTGTCTGCTCGTTACGCCGCTCAGGCTGTAAATCATCCAATTAGGATAGCACTGGCACTGTTGCGTGCGGCGGGAGCTTGTAACCCCGCCAGGCGTCAGCACGATCTCCATTATTAAATGTTCCACCTGCAGTGCTCGCTGGCGGCGACAGCGCTATCGAAAATCCCAATGTGAAACATCACGTTATCATGTGTATTACTGATATACATAAAGTGTAATATACTGTCACAGAAATTTGATGATAGAAAAAAAATTTGAGCTAATAATAGATCCCATTATTATATATTTTTTATTATAATTCTTTGATGTTTTCACGTTCTGAGCTTATTCACGGTTGAGATGAACGTCAGAAGTATGAATATACATATACAAAATTATAGAACAGACTTTGATGTATGGAATGAAGTATTATTATTAGGGATTCAAATTATTTTACCTAGTGTTATTCATCATTGTGTGAAATAGAATTTTTGACATTGAAGTAGAAATAATTGGGATTTTCAATGGGTTTTTTGACGATAAAAATTGCTTTGGATACTGATGATCCTGTATGTCGAGTTTATGATTATGTGTAAAATAGTTTTGTGATGATGATGGTTTCCATAGTGATTGCATTCATGTTTCTGTTTTTTTAAATAATGGTTCACGTCTATTCGAACTACAATTATATTGATAGAGTTTGTGGAATAATTACACAATTCGTAATCGATTGCACAGAGAAGTTAAACGTTTTATCGGTCGTTTGGATGTAAATGAACAATACGATTGTCTCTGATTGCAGGTTAGTATTTCCTGCTATTGATACATTGTATATGAATACATAGATATATTGGATGTGGCGATTACATACTGATATTACGCTGACTGTGGAAAATGAATTGATGGATCAATTGAATGGTTTTAATTTTACTTTTTCGTTGATGAATTTGCATCAATAGATACCAATTCAATGAAATATACATTGAATACCTACGTAATTTATATTTCAAATGTGGAATCATTAGGAGAAAATATTCAATTGAAAGGAAATTTTAATTGTGCTCCCGATTTGTTACATTACAAACGGTACTTTTGTGTTTTCATATGATTAATTAATTTTTACTCCCACACGAATTTCATGTATCGGAGCAAATGAGTGGGATTATGTTTCAAGGGAATTAAATATGATAGGATGTGTGTGGCCAAGAGCTTTTCAAATTTTTATTAATTTATTTCACTAAAATATGCACAAACGTTATGTTTTCCACATTCGCAATACCAACATTTCGAAAAGTAATTATTGAATTCATTCAAAGTAAAATTAATTTGATGTGGAAAAGAACTTTCTTCAGTCTTGACTAGAATTGGATCGACCTGATAAGTATTCTGTTCATTTTTGCTTTACACAAAACTCAGATATGAAATACTGGTAAAAAGTAGAACATATTTTTTGGCATAGTCAATTTCTCTTGTTGGATTTACTTGTTTTGTCAAGATTAATAAGGACTGCAGTGACGTGCCTCTTGCTTATGAAGATGTTATTTCTATTTTTCATATTGGATCAACGTAGATGAATTAAGGTCACTGTCGGTGTAAAAACTTTAGACCCAGTTCCAGTCTCACTACTTCTATCTCATGACATTTTTCTTAAGCGATAAAAAAAAAATCATAAACGTAATGCATTTTGGAGCTTCTAAATAAGAATACCCTCTCAATATATACCCAAGATATATAATATGTATACATTTACTATATACAATGTAACTCAGTTTATATTTTCCTTTTTTTTTTACGATGGTAATGCGGTGGAAATGAAATTTTCAAGTGGAACGATAACCGTAAATAATGTGAATGGAGTTTATATGCATCGTCTCAGGGGTGAGTTCATATGGCTCCTTAGAAAAACGTCAGAGCAATGAATTGCTTGCGAAGGAAAAAAAAAGTATGGAAAAAATAAGACGAAAACAGATAAGATAAAAAGAGACAAAAATATCTCACTAGTTTAATGAACTTAACAAATGACAGTGCGCCAATGAAATTACTTTGAGCTAATTTGAAGTTGGAGTAAGAGAAAATTCTCATGATTAAATTCATTATTATTAGGTGTGTGTTAAAATGAAATCGAGGAAAATTGGGAAGAAAAAGAACAAAATTTTAGTTTTATTTTTGAAAGAGGTGAGAAGTAAAGCAAGAAAATAAACGAGCAGACTCAGTAGGCCTCTAATAACGTTCGTGACACACCAAGAAAGTGACTCTGTATATGTATGCGCGCACCACTGCTGCCATTATCTCTGAGAGCATATTCTCTTGAGTAAAGTGCGCGGCCTGAACCGCCACCAGTGCTATAGACGAAGTATGTATAGATGAGAGAAGCCACAGGCATTCTGATGAAAAAACGAGAGTTCATTTTTTTTTTCCCTCGTTTAATCGCCTTCAAGAACATTAAAGCGTTCGTGTGTGGGTGTGTGTTTAGAACACTTTGGTGGTGATTCATTCAACGCTTGCTCTATTGCAGAGTCTCCTTATGGATGTATATACTTCGCGCGTCCACTTCATTATATTTTTCATCCCGTTTTTATGTTGTGTTTTGTCTTGTTGTTGTTCGACGCTTCGCCAATTTCCGCTCAAGCTCATTTTTCCGTCCGTTCATTGATGTTGCATGCAGGCATGGTACACATTGACAATCAATTTGCAGAGGAATGGAGTGTGTAAGGAATTTTTTTTCTTTTGTTTCTATTGTTTTTCTTACTTTTTATATACCAAGTTGAAAAGCGTGACCGTTTGAACTTATCAGCTGTGATAAATAAATTTATTTGTTTATCCCTTGGCATTCTGTGCTTTCATCCTCGATAAATTTTTCAGAGTGTGTGCGAAAGTTTTTTAATTTTTTCTTACACTCACCTTTTTTTTTATGTCTTTTTCCGATTTATGTTTTTACATCAGTAGAGAGATTTCTCCAGAGGGATTTAAAAAGGGGAGCTGTTGTTTGGAATTGTTGATTATCTTCGAATTCACGAATTTCGAACTTTCATTTTTTTTTTTCCCCGTTCCTTTCCCATTGTAGTTTCAATCTCTGTTCTTTTTTCTTCATGTCTGAATTGGATTTATAAAAGTGAAATGGAGAAAAAGGAAATGAGTGGTCCACGAATACGAAAAAATAAACTTTTTTCCTGTTGTCGGCGAGGTACAAATAGTGAGTTTGATCCTCGCAGTTTTCCTGTAGTTCAATGTGTATTGTATACATATATACATCATTGGATGACACATGTTGTCTGAAAACCTCGAGAAAACTTTTCTTCGTCGTGTGTAAATGGCATTGGAGAATTTTCTCGTGTTTGCTAGTATTGTAAAACTAATTTCCCGGAAATTCTACTCCACACAGCATTCTGTCTTAAATATTTTATTGTCACTGCAAATGTCACGCTTTTGAACACAAAACAAGTAGAGAGATAAAGAAAAGAAAATGTACATCAAACAAAACTATGAAAGAATACAAACAATGTATAAAGAAAATCGAATCGATACCTGAAATAGAATAAAGCGAAAAGAGAAAAAAATAATAGAACAAATTGTATCATTGCAAACATGAAAGTTACGAAAATAATTTATCCATCCGAGAGTATACGGAAATTTGCTTTGCAACTTCCTAATAAATTGTTCGAGCCGATGCATCTGACAGCGGCACAGAAGTGACTCGGCAATATTCATGTGCTGGTAGATAGGAGTAATATCCGTATACCACGAACAAGCGATACGAAGGAGAGGAAAACTATGAGAAAGACGAGGCGAGAGGATGAAGATAGAATAAGCAATGTGTTTATGAACAGATGCTAAAGCTCTGAATATTATTGCTCTGTTTCGAAAACCATGAGAAGCCTCAGGCAAATCTACAAATTGCCTGAGGTACATTCATATCCCCATATTTATTATGAGCCCATTGACTTTGACCGTAGACACACATGAATTTCAAACAAATAGAAATTTCACAAAAGCTACACATTTTCTTCATAACACCCAGACGGACAAAATTATATTATAAAAACATATCACCCACATTCGTATCACTGCAAAACAAAAAGATTAATAACTAAATAAATTCAGCCATAAATAAATAACAATATTTTCAAAATAGTTGATGTTGTGAAGCAATTCATAAAGAATACAGATGCAACAGTTATTCCATTTCAAACTTTCAATTTTGGCTCATGTGAAAGCTTTTCATATATCGAACCATATTGTGTGAAAACATTGACAAAAAATATTGAAAAATAAGGTCACTACTCAAACAAAACGCAATGTCAACTATCAACAACAATTGACTACTAACTGTCGTGACAAAAACACATTTCTACATTTGCGGAGTTGAATATGTACGCAGTGAGTTCGTGTGTGATGGGCCACTAGTTAGGACTCGTCAGAATGCAGAGTTAGTGAGAAGTAGATTCTATGGTGAATTTAGTCATGAGTTTGAAGCACTTCCGTGTGCTCTCACAAACGAATGGATGATGTGGGACGTGAAGGGATATGATGTTCTCTCTACACGTGCTGTTATGCCTAGTAATATCCACCTAATATAAGGTATGCAACGGACAGCACTAATTTATCATATATACAATGGTCACAATCCGAGCACTCTAAAGTCTAGACTGAATATATACAGTTGCATTCATTAGCTTTACCTATTCGCACAACGATTCTCTTCAAATTGGATGACATTCAACAGTCAATTCAAAAGCAGAGTGGTTGGGTTATCATTTCAGTCTTCAATTGTGTTTCCACCTCTGCAATAAACAGATTGGAATAAACAGTCATAATTTGAGAGAGTGCAATACCGATATACATTTCATAATCTTCATTTACATATTAATAAGCATGAGTGAAATAACTCATAGTATTTAAATTCATATTATCACATAAATTATACTTAAGTGACATGATAAAATGTGAAAAGAGCGCGAATTCACTTGATGGCAACTGACACTGTCGACTGAGTTGTACTGACGCCATCGCACGGTGGCGCCACTAGTAATACAGCGCTGTCGTCGTCGCGTTACCCGTTGCAACCTCGTTGTAAATTCGATTACGAGTTTCAAGCCGTTCGCAAACAAGCAATGCATTAATAAACGTCCTGTCCACCTCCATCGGGACAGAAGGAGAGACTGAGAGAGGAAATGTGCATGCACACATCCGAATTTGATGGACCGTTGGGTATTTTCGGTAACAGATTACTAATTCATTTCTAATCAATGGTATATTATCGATCGGTGTGCATCGCATTCAAATTCACCATGCCATTAATTCTGTGAGTCAATGGGAATAATTAAATGAGTTTTCAGAAGTAATTATCAAGTGAATTAAATTTATTAAGCAGTTTGGTTCTTAGTTCAGGTTTCTATCATACAGAAACAAAAAAATTGCGAATCGTTAGGAATTTATAAGCACTGGAGCCACAAAATTTTTATTCATTCAATTATGAAATTATCGAGTAAAAAAACAACAGAAACAATAATTTGCGATTCAACTGTCATTGTTCGCAAAACAGTTTTTGCTCCCCAATAATAGATTGGATCTACTGATGACGATGGCTCATCGTCACTGTCAACAATAAATTCCAGACCAGATATCAAAACAATACACTAACAAGTCTCCAGAAAAGACGCAATTAGTTTTATAAATTAAGCAACATTCTCCAACTATAAATTCAATAATAAACTTATTTACCCATAGCTTTCCCCCATGCCACTATTTTTTCATTTCTCTTTATTTCTCCTCCTCATAATTCAAATGTAAACGGTGCAAACGAGATCAACGATCAAACATAGTCTACATAAGTTCACTTGAACTTATTCCACATACACTTAAGTACAATTTGATCTCTTTACGTGTTTCCTGTACTCGAAGTATTCGCTACGTCAGGAGGGTACATATCTCCATGCATACTTACTTATTTACTTACTTACTTACTCACTTATATACTTGCTTACGCTATGCAGGTATAGTTGGTAAGACAACCAATGTCGTGACCTAAGTAGATATCTGTATATCCATATATATGTATATTCATGTGTGAGCATTCGCGCACGTGTAAGTGCAAGACGAACGAGAGGAATAGGCCGAGTGTATGGTTATGGCTATATATGTGTACATAGATATATATGCTTTATGAACGTACTTGAAGAACGTTAAAGCCAGGCCACTTGTTGCTGGCCGCGTCGAACCGCGATTAAAAATTCAAGCCCTTTCCCACGCTCGATCGTACTCGCTCGAGATTGTTATCGAGCCATATTCAGTCTATCTGCATATATATATATATATGTAGGTAAAATTGTTATTTTTTTCTTCTGTATTGCGGCATTGGGTGCGGCTAGAGGAATTGAAAATGCTAAAACGTTCGTGGCGAAATGCCCGAAAAAATGAAACTGCTAAAAAAGAACAATTGAAGTGTAGAGAACGTGAATTATAATTTTTCCTTTGTCGTTTCAATTTGAATGATTTGATTGAATTTTCTTAATATAGTTCACGTATGATGTGTTTCATGGGGATGTGTATTGATATAGGGTAGTGTTTTTTATAATTTTGAAATTTACTACTGTGTTTTATGAAAATTTTTTTTATTACCTTAATAATTTTCCATTGTATTTCTATTTTTATGTGTTGAGAATGATCTATATATGAATTCATATAATATTTGCATGTGGATGTAGGTATAAGAAAATTCAAAGTTCGAACGACTTTCACAATTGTCAACTACCATAAATTGCGTCGTTACTTTCATATGCATTCAAAAAACTTTATTCGCATTTTGAATATCATCAACTTTTCAAGATTTATTATCGTAAATTTGAAAGTAAATGTGTGTTTGTGTGTACTTAGTTTGGAGAATATTTTTATTTTTTCTATTGTGCGTTATAGTTATTCGCTTCTATTTCTGTGTTTCACACTGTGACGTCGGCAATTTTCATCGTCGTACGCAAAGGCTACCGCAACTGCAGCCTGCGGCCTCTGTGCTACAACCAAGCCGCAGCAGGTACTTCCTCGCACTGGCTCGATCGATCGTAATAACATCGATGAAGTTTCCCCGGCGGTGTGCGACCCGTGTGCTTGTGAAAATGTCGGAGATACGAATGATAGTGAATGCAAGCGAAGTAGATAGAGAAGAGAAACGATAGACAAACAAAAAGTAGAATGCGAATCGGGAAAATAGAAAAGGGCGAATGATATAAAGTGAAAGAGAGAGAGAGAGAAATGATTTGAAAAAGGGTTGAGAGGATAAAGTGGATTAAATTAATTTTAATGAAGCTACTCCACTTAGTACCATCGTATTTTTGAGTTACCAATTAAAATAACGAATAATGCTTACTCTATATATGGAACAATAAAATGCAATGGAATACTCTGTTATGTAAAAAAAAATTGTCGCCGCATTTTTTTTTGCTGTAACGTCACGATATCTCGTTACTGTTTGGTATTACGTGCAAAATGGTCATTATCAATTTGACAGCCAATTAAATTTCACATAAATTGGTATTTTCATCGTTCACCTACGTTGGATCGATTCCAAGATAGAGCCGAGGAAAGGATAATAATCTCAATGCATACATGCGTTGCTATACTACACTATCTATTTTGAATACATAGCCAACACGTTTTCATAAATAAAATGTGTAAAGCGTACCTTGTTGACGCTTTTATACACACGTTTAGTAAACACTTGTCGCAAGCACAGATGCGGTAAATTTTCCAATACACACTTGTGTGTTTAACGTTATAAGATTGAATAGAAATGAATTTATTCACTTGCACTTTACTTCTCATTTTTTTCAATTAATAGAAAATAATAAAAGGGAAATTTACTGTGATAGAATAAATTGAAATATTGTGATGTTTAATTCGAAATAAATTATGCAATGAGGGTAATTGTGCAGGAGTTAGTTTGGTAAAATGAAAATGTAGGAGGAGTCTAAGAGAGATAATATAATGGTGCAACTGTCTTTTATTCGCTTCTCGACAATGAATGTCGTCGTAGCCGTAGTCGTAGTCGCGTGTGCCAAGTGGCGCAATGCATATGCAGTGAAAAGTCATATAGCAAAAGACCCCCATGAATTATCCAGAAGCTATCACACTGACTATACATGTATATATTACCTTGTGCATGTGCATATACATGCATTTGTATATATTAAATAAATGTAGAAGCGTTGAAAGAGATGGAAGATGAAACGTAGATAAAATCTTCAAGCATAAGTAGTATGTTTGTATGTATGTGTATATATAAACGTAAAAAATTTTTATGGTCAATCATAAAAGTAAAATAATTTTGCATAACGCAACTCTATATAGGAATATTCTCCATTGCACTTACTGTGGTTCCTTGATGTTGCTGAAAAGAGGTTGGGCTTTTTTCTTTTCGTTCCTCTTAGTTTATTAATTTATTTTAATATGATATGGAGTTTTGTTGAGAATGAAGTTGGAAGTAGAATTTGATCTGTGGAAATTGTAAATGTTTACTTGGTGATGAACATTTGGCAGTGCACTTTTTGAAAGTATCGATTTATAAAGCGTTGATATTAAATTTAATTGAAATTATAATTCATCAAGTGAGATTCTAGACAAAGTATTTTCAGTAAAACATAGAGAATGTGTACGAAATTCAGCTCTGAGCTATTTAATCATGAATACATTTAGAATGAAACAAGTAAAAGATAAATACAACTGGAATGCGCATAAAATCGTAAATATCACATAACAAAAGTCGCAAACAATTATACTGTTCATCTCATCTTTCTTTTTCCCTCTCGTATTTTTTCTCTGAACTATCTGCACAATTCTACACTACCAGTGACACTCGATACTTCTAAAACCGGAGATAGAAAATATACCAAGGAGACGAAACAAACAAACAAATAGAAATAATACACAAATAAAAAAACAAAAGTGGAAAAATGAGAAAAGCCAAACAATTGTCGCGTTAGAGGAGATTCAAACATGATGAGAGAGTATCTCGTAGAGTAAGTGCACGCTCGCTGTCATGACAGTCTCTATGGATTAAAAAAGGCAAGAAAAATAGTATAAAAAACGGAAAAAGAAAAAAAAAAAGCAGCACCAGTAGAGACTGAGTGTCTGACTTGCCTCTTAGCTCTTCGACGCGAAATGAATAAACAAATGAATGCATAAAATCCATTTCATCCACCCGAGATCTTTCTATCCTTCGTGTTTCTTCCAACTTATATTCTATTCTACTTTTTTTCTTCTATCTTGCACTCCTCACTTTTATTTCATTTATTTATTTATCTATTTGTTTATTTTTTTGCTGCTTGTCGTTGCACGAATGAGAAAATGGCAAAAAGATGGAAAGAAAAGTCCGAAGTCCTTTGCTGTAGAGCAAAGACTAATTTCCATTTTCCATACTTTGCAACAGATGTCGTAGACATTTTTTTTTTTTTCTTACCTTCACTTCTATCTCATTTTATTAAATATTATTATTCTTCTTTCTTATTTTTCTTCCCTCGTAATTCTTTCATTTTGAATTCGAGACTAAAAAACAAATAATGCTATGTAAAATTTTTTTCCACATTATAATATCAATTTGATGTCAATGAAATTACGTCAGATGTTGTATAAAAATAATATATTTTTTCATGTCATTATTTTCCCATTTTCCTTGACATTGAATTAAATTTAATATTATCCAGTAAATGTATATATTTTGCTATTTACATGTCTAAACTGAAAGCGATAATCGATTTTTGTTCAAGAGTCAAACGTGCTGGTGTGGTTGCAATTGTAAATAAAGTAGAAAGTGGGAAAAGGAGAGTGGGAGAGAGAAAGAGAGAGAGAGAAAGAGTGATAGCAAACGTCGAGTGAGGAAAGCAGGAAGATAAGTTCAAGGCAGACATACCTAGTTCCTTTGTGAATGTGAATGCGCAGTAGAAGATGCATTTGGGTGAGATGGTGGCGATAGACGATGTTGAAGAGGAGGAAATAATCGAGAGCCATCACCATCATCACCACTATCACCCAATACCATATACCAAGTCTTGAAGGGCGAGGGAGCAAGTGAAAATGGAAGAGAGGGAGAGAAATGGAGATGGTACTGAAGAAGACAAAGACGACCTCGATCAAACACGATACGACTTGATAACAATTCAATAGACCTGAGTTATCACAAGCAATCAGACAATGCGGGTTAGTTGGTTTTCAGTTCACTGATATTTGGAGTATAAATATATGGTCTCCAATAATTGACATTGACGTCGATACTATAAATAAAGATAGTGGGCAGAGATATATAAGTGGATTGATAATGATAACATTCTCTCGATTCATAAAATTTGATAAACAAATAAATACAGAGAAAAATGTTTATACGATTCTTTCATTTCGTAAATTGATCAATTTTCTTCATGACAAATAATAACATTCATTTCGAATGAAGAAAATAATGAAAAAGCCATTAATATTAAATCAAAAATATAACAGGTAAATAAAACAATTGATAATCTATCAATTTTGTTAATAATGGCTTATAGTTTATGAACAAATAATTGTCTTGTGGATTATACAAAGTCCAAGATATTCCCCAAATGACCAGAGTGTACAGAACGTGTCCACTGACCTGGTACTATGGATTACTCTCAAGGGGGATCATCCGATCGTGGACACATCGCGCATTGTGCAATCATTCTGCATACATATACAGATATATATAGATCTACTCTACCGAATATGTCGTCGAGTGCATATAATCCGACGATTATTATCGCTACAATAACTAGATTATGCAAAACTGAACTCCAAACACAAATATTAATTACAGATAAATAATGAAAAATAGACGAAAAATCCCCATCGAATTTGTATTATCATTTCGAACTTTTATAATTCATCATCAGAAGTTTTTTCATCATTTTTTTCTTGCTCTTCAATTTATTTTTCCTTTTTTCTTTAGTAGTTTCATGGTCGTTGGAGTCTTTCGAGTGGACATTAACGAAGTAACAAATAAGAGAAGGGAGAGATGAAGGTTGTCGAGGTCATGGCAACGAGAGGCCGTTCACCAAGATTATTATTCCCCCAAGAGAAGGAATAAAAAGAATGGTGAGTGAACGAGATAGAAGAATAAGAAAAAAGAGAGCATATAGGGATTTTCCCCTTCAATTTAGTCTTGTCCATGTAGTCATTTTCCCTGGGAATGTGAGAACATAAAACTTTTTGAATTGGTACTTCAGTAATAATATAACTTGAATATTATCATATGAGTTTTCCAATATTATTTAATATGAAATTCCTCTTTTATTGCTCACTTTTTTCTTTCGTCTACTGTCATTTTTTGTTCTTTAATTTCTCTCTCACTTGACCCTGATGTGGTGAACTTGATCGTTGCGGTTATTGACACTGAAATAATAAATTGACATGAAATAAAGATTTATATAGTGGATGTGGTGTATACATAAACTTATGGATAGTAGGATTTTTGTGATTGATATGAGTGAAGAGGGAGGAAAAAATATGAGAGGGATAAAGAACATGGTGGAGTTACATGTAAATTTTATGTGATGGAAAAGGTCAAGGGAGTACACTGAGATAAATATCTTGGAAATATGCAAAATTATATGTGGAAAAAAAAATTGAGAATTTGGTGAAGATGTGGATTGGAACAAAACATCAATTTTACAATGAAGAAGAACTAAGTTGAAATAATGACATAAAATTTTCGACAAAATTATAAATTCCATAGATTAATTATCTTGAAATTTATCTATTCATAAAAATGGTTCTACTACAAATTTATATTCTTTCATAAAATCCATGAAGATATTCCATTTACTTCATCCTAAAATCTCACTCTAACACTGAATGAAGTAAAATGAGAACAAACTAAAATATTGATGACAAAACATTTTTCAATATCAATCTCACGAAGAAACTTCGAAGTGTCCTGAATATTTCTTCATCAAGAATACCCAATCACACATAACATTCATCCACATACTCTCCATTCATATATAATCTTCTCTCTCTCCAATCACACATACACAAAATCCTCGACATATATCCATATATATTGTAAAATGAATTGTGTCGATACTTGAGACATATCTGCACACAAAATTTTTGCATACTCTTGTCGTCGATGTAAAGAGCAACGACAACGGATAAATCGTGTCTCTGCACACCAAGAGACTACACATTTCTCTATCTACTCCCATAGAAGTATAACTAAACATGTATATATATACATTTATTTATTTAGATATATATATATATATACATTGTTATTGAGTAAAGGTATACTGAGAATGTCGAGCGAGCACGTTCCCAGTATATCTCGTTGCGTCACTTGTGTACAGAAGTAGATGACACAGATTTTCATCGAGAAATGCGAAATTGAAATTGAACGACATTGTGTGGTGGAAAATATTTATCTTTTCTTTTTTCATCATGAAAATCTTTACCCATAAACACAGACAACACTGAATACACATTTATAAATTTACGTTTATATTCAGTCGATATAAAGATTGGTTTATTGAGAAGTGAACATTTCAATAGAATTTTTCTCATATTTTTTTTCTCCTTTTTTTTTCATATTGAACCTGCAGATGCGATTTGCAATCTTGTTATACCATATGTGTGCACACCCAGATGAAAATATTAGAATAGTAAAAAATCTTCAACTGCAAACTGTGTGTGAGTGAGTGTATGGATATGTTCATGTGAATGAGGATGAATGCATTTTACTGTGTGTATATTCCCTTGTGATGTCTCTACGCCTTTGCCCATTGCCCGCTTCGAATAATCCACTGTGTGACAGTACAAGAGGCATAATTAACGACTAAAATTGAGGGTGGATGCACACTCTACGTTTGAACAGTCTGTTTTATGTATATGTAGTTATATCAAGTGTTTGGAGAAGGATGAGGATAAAATTTATGTGACATGATTACAATTGATTTTCCAATTTTTATGCGAAACATTATTACGATTTTTCCTTTGATTAGTTGCTTTGTCAGTGCTTTGAAAGAAAATTGATGAGTGGTTTGATAATTGTCACATTAATTATTTTGTAATATATTATTCTTTTGTTTTATTTTTACAACTATTTTCCATTAAACCATAGTTGGGTTATTCAATTTTATTGGAAATCATGATGAATTGAATTGAAAATCATTCTTCATTATCACTGATTTTACTGCTGGACATCTTCCACTGAAACAAATGCAATCCTTTCATCATGATCAACATCTGTCAACATCACACCCACACCGTCTGACTTATTTCCAGACTTAAAAAAAAAAAGTTAATAACCCAAACTACCAACGAACAATATTTTCATGACAGATGACACAAACAATTAGATGAAAAGTATATAACACAATTATATGTCACACTGTGAAGCCAGTTGGAAGTGAAGAGAGAAAAAAATATTTATAATGGACGCGAGTATATAGAGAAAAGCTTTAAAACTCGACAATAATCTCTTTTTCTTCATGTCACACAGCCGTACCCTTTCGTGGGGTGGTTTTCAACGTCGCGCATATCCTCCGCACTGTCGTGTCGATAACATCTGTCGTGTTGCACGACCAGTGGATAAAGAGTGGGTTGGAGAGAGGAAAGCAATGATGAAAAGAGGGCGACTGAAACGTATATATACAATATATATATATATAAACACACACATACAAACATATGAAGTCAAGTATAATAGCATAGTGATATAGTGAGAGCTCAACTCACTGCTCGCACTCTCACTATATGCGATAGAGCTCAGTGATATTATATACCCTCGGACGTTTTAATAACAACACCCTTATTTCGCGCGTCGTCTCGTGACTGTCACGCCTGTCTCAAATGTCTCAGCGAAATTGTTGCGGCTCTTACAGAACTCTTTTTTTTTTTCATTTATTTTATCCAACTTCATTTTTGCGGTTTACCTTTTTTTTTTATTTTTTTTTTTTGTAGAATTCCATCTCTCGACGTTTTATTTTGCTATCCCATTTTACCTCAGTGTTACTTCATCATTGTCTACTTCATCTCAATAGTCAAATGTGTTATTTCACTGTGGGATTATAAATGTATATTATGAGAATGTTTGAGAATATTAAAGTGGAATCGTAAATTATTTCGGACTCTTTGGTAATAATGGAAGATTTTCTCCCTTACTCTCTTGGGGATATATTATTATATACGTGCGTGTATATGTATTTATATATATATATATATTTTTCTTGTGTGTATATGTGTAGGGAGTGTAAAGGGTGTGCAGAGAAGAAAAGGCAGAGGACATACGGCACAAGACAAAAGAAACAGTGGGGAAAAAAGGGAAGAACTGGAAAATAAAAAAAAATATATGAGAAAACCTTTTACTGCAAATGGTTCGCTCATTTGTGGTATACCTAACTGTATACATAAACTATGAGATATGGAAAATGAAATGGAAAGTAATGAGGAAGTAAATCTTGGTTACATTCCATTATTCCAAAAATTACTCACTTTTTTTTCTGTCATATCAATTCAGTTTCATTTAATTCATTCAATTACTGTGATTATAACTTGGCTCTTCTAATAATATTTCTTGATGGTAATATTATTTATATCCGTTGATTTTATCGTAATTCCATTTTTTCACTGTCGTGAAATTATTATTTTTATTTTCTGAGAGTGGATAGTGAATACTGATGAATGAGGTCAACTACATTTATCTTTCTTTTTATCACTCTCATATCTCTGCTTCTTCTCTCTTCCTCATTCAATTTTTTTTTTTTTACCTGGTTCTTCTTTTATTTTTTTTTTCTTCATCATTCCCTTTTTCCAGCTTTTGAAAACAACAATTCGAGAATAATCCTCCTTTAAAAGTCACTTTAGAATATCTAAGGGTGACGTCCCTCTTGGAACAAAAAAAAAACATACAAACAAATAAAACGCCATCGTTTCTCATGAATAAGTTATGAAACAAATAAAATATTTTGTGTGTTTTTTTTTGCTCATTCCAGATTATTATTTTGTAAGAATAAATATTACTGAGAATAAAATATAAATGAATATTCAACAATGGCAATTTATTACAGCAATAACAAATGAAACCAAAAATAAATCTAGGAAAATTCTATAGCACAGAAAATTTTATGTTTATAATAAATCATATTTTTTTCTACCAAATTGTATTTGTTTTCACACGTAACCAGTTGTGTCTGACGTGACTGAGAGTGATTTCATATCAATTGATGCAATTCAGTTTCTCATTTATCCAGACACACCCGGAAACAGAACTAGTTCAAATAATCCTTTACTATAAGAGTGAAATGAGCTAATTCTGATTTATACATATTCAACTTACCCATCTCTTGTGGTAATGTTTCGTACTGTTATTTGCTTTATGGTCAAGACTCCACGTTTCTGCATTCTATCACTGACACTATTACTAATACAACTATTCATATCGGCATTGCCATCCAAAATTTGTAACTGAATCGTTGATTATTCACCACAATTCACCAACTACCCACGTCTTCTCGTGGTTGCGACCATCTGCTACTATTTCACTTCAGTATAATCGTGACCTGAAATCATTTGTGAAGTACGAATGTATCATCTATATGTCATCTAGATAAATTTGTTCATGATCGTTATTATTATTTATCAATTGAGTTTGAGAAAGTCTCGTGTCACGTATTCATATAAATGTCAGTCTAAGCACAGTTTGATCCTTTAGTCAATTTATATGGATTCTATTTGAATGGCAAATTTCTTTCTTAGATTATTATGTAGTGTAAGTACAGATAAACATTTTATTGAAATGGATGAATGCAACTTTATAGTTTATATGTATAAAATGATTGATGAGTAAATGGTAGTAAGGCAACGTGTTCTAACACATCGAGTTCGATCACGAAGGCTATTACGCAGTACATAGTTTGGCCGCTGTACTTGTATGGGTGAATGATCTGACAGGATTAAACGAGCAAGAGGTATTGGGATGTTGGAGGAAGGTCAGGGAAATTTGTGGTGGCTTCAAATTCTGTGATTTGTGATCGGGATTTATGATTTAGTTCTGAAATTTTTTGTCATAAAATACGAATATTTGACGTAGGTATTAAAGTGGGAATGTTGTTACAGGAATATTCAGAGCATCGAAAATCCCTCAGGTTAAAAAAAAAAATTTGAAAATAAATTCTTATCGATTGAAAATGTTCTTTACACAAAATATCATCTTGAGTTACTGCAAATATTCTGATGTAGTCGCCAACAATGTGAATTTGAAAATAAAGTGAAGAGAATATTGAAATAACAAAGTCCTAATACAACTCAAATCAACATATTACTATTCGTGTCGGAAATTCAACATGAACATTTCAAACTGTGTGCTTACATAATATCAAATAAATATGTATTATTCTCACAAAAGAATGATGCATATAAACGTGTATTGTTCTTCACTGCATGAATATACAAACATAATATTTGTACAGTTGGATGTATGATGAAGAGGGAATCCCTGATTTCTTGATGCGTCTGCTCACTACCACTGACATTATCACTCTCACGCTTCTCAATTTTCTGAATAAAATATTTACTAAACATAATATTATATTGCATTCACAAAATCATATTCATATATTTCCATAGCAACAGTAGTCTAAATACAGAAAATATTGTTCTTATGAATATTAATTCCTTTTACATCTAACAAATTTACCAATTCTAATTTCATCAATCATCATCCAACTGTTGATGATATTAAACTTATTCAATTACTATTTTAAACATAAATTTTCGTTGTTTTAAAATGCAACGAATCCTTTAATTTATTCATTTATTCAGATGAAATATCGAGCGGTGATTCCGTAACTGATGCTTGACGTCAGTTCAACTGAGGAAATTACATCCGGTTGATGTGGGAAATGGACCGTGCACACATGCACAGACACTTTGAGCCTCTTACACATTTACCAATAATTCTACCAACCGAATTCCTTTGCAAATAATCCGCCTTGACTTTAGATGCAACGTTATAGATTTTCTCAAATAGATACGAAACTATATACGAAGATGTTCAACTTAGCTCAAAGAACTGAAATTACCTCAGATATGCTACAAAACTATTTGCTAAATTGATTTATATCAGTTTCATATTCAAATAAAAAATATAAACAGTTGAAAAATTACATTTACATGCAATATGAATAAGAAATGGAAGATGAAGTAGAGGGAAAGAAAAATATCAAGAAATGAAAAATAAAATAGAAGTAAATATAGGAAAAGAATTTGTATTTTTACAATTCTCTTGGCGATTTGCCACCATTTGGCGCCGGATCGGCGTCTCCCAAGGGGGTAAACAAGCCGATTGAATAGCAGTCACGCAGTTCCTCTCTTTGTCTCTTATCTCTATTCTTCAACGAAGTGAGACATATATATATATACATATGCATAGAAGAGAAAAAAAAAGATCCAAAGAAGTAGGAAGGAGAGGATGAATAGAGCGTCGACGAGCATCTCTTATTGAGTTCAATTATTTGAAAAAGAAGAGGAAATAATGAGAGGATAGTTGTCGTCGATGTTCTTATCGCGAAAAAGAGGAAGAAAAAAAGTACATACAAATATATATTTATCTAACTGAATTATTAGCATTGAATTAATTCATTTACATAATCTACTCAATTTCATGTTCAAATAGTAATGTCAGTATCTATTTATTTTATGAAGCAACTGGATCTTCGTTGTGATTATAAATGATATGAATTGAATGATGATTATTTATTTGGGATAATTTGTAGTGAATTACACGGGCACTTGTACCTGATATTATTTGAGGATTAAAGTGATAAACATTTGATTGAGAGTGAATTATTGATGCATTTAAATCATTTGAATTACTTTTGTATTGTAATCTCCAGGTATTCAACTGCTCATTAATTTCTACGTTACATTCAAATTGTCAACGAAAAAAAAAAAAATCCATCGAACCTTCAGAATTTACTATTCCAATAGCTCCCGCAGTCCCATTCCAATACCCAATTGCGCCATTCCAATTCAACAAATACTTTCGACGCCCTACAAGGACAGTGAGAGGAAAAGAAAAACAATAAAACACATTCTCATTTATCTTGTCCCAATAAACTCTCCTTCACTCATTGTAAATTTATAATCTTGCACAGTAATAAATCCTCTACACCTCCATTATCATTCTATATATATTTATATAACCAAATAAATGTCATAATATAATAATATAATGTCGTCTGATGCTCCCTATCACCTCTATCACTCGCATCTAACCTGGCTGTTTTGTCTGCCCCAAGTGAATATACGTTGAGTATATCGTAGCTGTTGCAGTGGTACATAGCTTCACCTCGGACGATCTTCCGCAAGGATTTTACGGCGTCCAACGACCGTTACGCCGTGCCGTGCGCCATGCTACCCTCGTGAATCATTGAGTTACCAAAGCTCACCGCGAAACTCCTCGTGGTGGTGTTTGTACGTCAGTAGTAGAAGTAACGGTGATGGTAAGACCGGTAGTAGTAAAGGTCCAAGTCCACAGCACGTGAAAATACTCGCGGTGTTTTCACTTATATATACTCGTGTGTATATTTGCACAGTTAGTAAAATGTAGTGGTGCCGAATGTATATCTATGTTTAAACATACATATATTTACTTTAGTGAATATACATAGCTGCACGGATGATATGTACGTATATGTACAGATGAAGATGTATAGATGTAGTGGGTCAGTAGCAGGAGTCATGCATAGAGAAGTACGTTACGGAAGTTGGTAGAGAGCGTTTGCGCAAAGTTTTGCCGCAAGCTGCATCGCCAAAAGTGAAGTAAAGCTTCCATCATATATTGCAACCCGTGGGAATTCTTCTTCCGCCAACGTCAGTACAGTGAAATTTTTTTTATCCCTTCTTTTTCTTTTTCGGGGTTGCATAACGTATTGTCTTTAATAGTTAATGATGAAAAGGAAAAAAAGAATT
Organism: Meteorus colon; assembly: GCA_030523085.1. Classification (NCBI taxonomy): domain Eukaryota; kingdom Metazoa; phylum Arthropoda; class Insecta; order Hymenoptera; family Braconidae; genus Meteorus; species Meteorus colon. Next base: position 836,183 of record JAPYZH010000046.1, read on the forward strand.
TTTTCATCAGTCAATGGTGTTTGTTTGGTTTTTCATTCATTTCTTTGGGTAGTTGATGATGCGGAAATGCTACGTTTTTTGATACTGAATTTCATATTGGTTTTGTCTTGTTTGCTTATCCATTTATGTATTGTTTAGTTATTGTTTATTTATTATTTGTTATTAGTATGGTTGTTTGGATGGTGTGCAATGGAGAAATATTTCCTTTTTCCATGTCTGTTTATTTTATAATGTTTCGTGGTATTTTGGTTATTTATTCAATCGATTAATTCGTCCTGGTTTAATCATTTGAAAAGTTGGGAATAACAGTAATGAATAATTTCACATTGTGTAACATTTAATATTATTCATTTTTAATTTACTTATTCCAGTATGAAATTTTTATATCGTCATTTGGATTATCAACAATAAATTATGAACAATTTTTCAAATGGTGTTTTATTTCATTATATTCATGTTAATTATTTACTTTTACCTGGTCATTTAAATAATCCATTATGAAGAGTTAAAAAAAACTTTTTTTTGATATTATTCAATATCTCTGAGTATTTTTATTCCCCATTTCGTATTTATCGAATTATTTTATCTTGCCTTTATCATTTTGGGCAAAGAGAAGATAAACAAAGATTCAAGGCGCGATCCGAATATTTTAACTAATTCAATTTTGTTCTGAGTATAAGAATATATGTATGGATGTGTCTATGGTTATATCGCTTTTGTTAGAAATATATAGCAACTGTCGGTGGTGTTCTATAATGAAATTGCTCCTCGGTTACCGTCTCCGGTTGTTAATGTTATACCGAGAGTGTGAGTTACTTCACCACTACATCGGTATCAGAACATTACGATAAAGGGTTTAGATAATCCAGGACAGTAGAGAGATAGTTCCACCAAAGCTAATTAGTAAGTTACTCTGAACAAAATGAACTTGAACATGAACAAGAAATTTCCCAATTTATTTATTAAACAAAAGAATAATATCTCAGACCAATGTAACAATAACGAGTGATTTATTAACACAAATTATTGACACAAGAGTACAAGAATTTTATAAAAAAAAAAAAATTTTCCAATAAACAAAATCATGGATAAACCGGACTTTCTTTGTTCTCTAAGTAGTTCAAGTACACGCTAGTCAGACACGTCTCGACCAGTTGTCTCACATCCGTCCCAGACGTTGAAAAAAAAAAATGTATAAAAAAAATTAGAAACAATAGAAACATCATAAGAGTCACTCAAGACATAAACAAAAGAATAGAAATAATGAAAATCAATAAAGTTATTCAATGATGTGAATCAGAACACGAATTCTTTTAAACTTTTTCATTATCAACATGATGACAACTAATAATTAAATTCCAAATGAGAAACGCAGGTATATATTGTATATGAATAATAGAATGTTGGCAGAGATGTTCATCAAAGGGAAGTTATAGATCTTGCTGCTTGTACTACCTTCAGCGCCCCCTATTTCTATATACATACCCACATATATATATATACATACATATACATATATACATTGTAAACCCGATGACACTTACAGCATGAATGCGCGCGCTAGCTCGCACCCGAGACAACAAAGAGAGGAACAAAGGGATGAGTCGACGTCGAGACAATAGATCGTCACGTGAGTTAAATATTTATTCTCGCGGCGTTATTGCACCGCTTTATTATATGTATTGCGTTTAACTCTCCTCTTTTATACAGTTAATGGAAAAACCTTAAGATTAGGGGAAAAAATAAATATAATTAAATGGAATTAATTTGAAGGGGATAACTCAGAACAATGATCGAACTGAATGTGTGAATCAAATTATTGATGAGGGATGATACTTATACTTAGGGTTGAAAATTTTTGTATTGTCTAACAAAATGTTCTGACAAATAATTGAACAATTGTGCTTGAACAGATTGCCTTTATTTTATTCTACGATTTACCATAATTCAAACTAGGAATTGATCAATATATGGGAAATAAATATTTTTCTCAATCATTTGAAATTTGAGAAAAATTTTCAACTCATCAGAATAAATACCAGCCATCCGCCATTTTAACAGACACTATTTTCATTTCATCAGAAACCAAAATATTGAATTTCTCTCGTCCAAATTTTAAACATAATTCCCTAAAAGTACAAACGACGAAAAAAATAGACGAAAAATAAATCGACGTGAGCTTCATTCGTATAAAAAAATACATTTCCAAAGCTTCACAAACACAATTTATCTCCAACAATAACAAAAACTCATTCAGTACAATCAAAATATTTAATAAACATAATGAAATTATCAATTACTCTACAATAATTAATAACAACAAATAAAATTAATTGCACAGAATATTAAACTGCAATTTTATCAGTCTTGAAATTCAAACAAAGGATATTTGTCTCTCTATCTACCTTTCACTTCCCATTCTTTTCCTTTCGTCTGTTCGTACGAGTGCGAAAAGTTTCACGAACTCCGAACAAAGAGCCACGAGTATTTGTCGACTCATACATCCCATCTTCATATATACATATATAAACACACACCCAGACACAGACACACACACTTGTTAACATATAATACAACCAGAGAGAATCGAATGACGAGACGTTCCAACCTAACACCAAGGGAAACAAAGATGAAATTGAGTAAAATATAAATGACAAATGGTCGGTTTATAGTATATAACTATATACATTATAATATACGACTGCACACACATATACATATAAATAAATATACAACCAACAGAAAGGATGAAAGAATCGGAAAAAGTGTGCATTACCGTTCTACCACCATGAACATAACCACCCCCTCATATATATGTGGTAGAGCGCGCACAGCCTCCCCCATAACATGACCCCTTGGGGGCTGTATCGATCCTGCCGCTCTGACTATCTTCCTCTCTCTTCTCCCAGCATCCTTCTCTCCATTCCACACAGCACCCTATCCCTATATACACACATAAATATATACATATATAGTTGTAGGTGTATGGTATATACAAGGGAAGCGTTCATGACGACGTGGCCGACGTCAACGTTGAGGGAGAAATGAGAGAGGGAGAATATGTGTCCTGATGGCGTGGAGAAAGGAAACGAAAGAGAGAAAAAAAAAATGGAATAAAACGTGCGCTACACCGACAATGGGGCTGGACTTTTGGTCCACTCTTTGTTACACCCATGACGATGATATTGTATATAATAGAGGGTGGAAATCAACTCAATTGCAACGACACTATGTACGATTTTTACCCTTAGTGTATCACATACTCCAATGTGTGTGGCTCAGTGAAACTCAAAAGATGTTCATTGATTTATTTTGTTGGCCTTGAAATCATTTGACAATGTATCACCAAATTGGAAGGGATTGTTATATTTTTCATTTGTTGTTAAATTTTTTTGCTTTAGTCGTGTAATTGGATTTTCAGTTTGTTTCTTTTGTTTAGGAGTTTATGTGTGACACTGTCAAGATTTTTGTGTGACAAGAATTGGCTGTTGATGATTTTAGTTATTATAAAATGGCTGAAGGACTATTGGAATTGATTTGATGACAGATGTAAATGATTTTGAAATTGGATACATCAAAATGGAAGATAAATTTCGAGTTGAAACGTCATCAAATTCATGTTGATATGAAATTGCTACTTGAAATTGAGCATTCGTTGTAGTTATCCATATTATTTACCAATAATACCAAAATTTCCATCATGAATATCTCGATGAATAAACCGATAAATTGAATACATCGAAAAATGTTACAAAAGAATATGAGAAAGGAAAAGGTATAAAACAAAAAAATACTTCTACATAAACACCATCCTTGTTATCATTTCTCGCATGTCAAAGACACTAAACTCATATTCACCATAATATTGTCATGTCATAATATATAGCAACATAAAAAAAGCAGGGTGAAAAAGTATAACACAGTGAGAAAAGACACAAGTGTGAAGAAAGAAGTGAATTCAAAGTGAATGTCATTCGCCTTCGCAGTGAACTGCTAAGTCACCCTCTTCTACTTTTGCCTCTTTTTCACTTCCCCTTTTTCTACTCTCACTATCTCTCGCTTTTTCTTTCTATCTCAAGGACTAGCGACCCTCGTTGGTAGTAGTAAAGTCGTATGTCGCTCTCCCCCTATTCGTTGCAAAACGGAGGGGTTCGTTGTTTCGATCCACCTCATGTTCTCTACATTGTGCAGTGTACCGATCAATGTGCGAGTCTCTCACTATCGAACTCGACTATCTCGCTCTCTGTTCATTTCTCTTGCTCGCACTAACACTGTGGCCCTTCGCGGCTGCCCAATTCTCTATCAAGTGAATTGCAGAACAAGGGGTGGTAAAATGAGAGATAGAGAGATATGAACAGAGAGATGAGAGACATAACAGGGTGAGGTTAGAACTGTGCTTTCGACCACTGGGATAGGTTAGTCTCAATACCCTTGTCCTCAATGTCAAGCACGACGAATATAATGTTAGCCAATAGGGTATGAAGTGATATAGAGTTTGAGCTGATATATGAAAGGAAAAAAAGGCAGAGAAAAATATATTTGAGTGATGAGAATGAATGATGCATAAATGGATTTGTATGAATGGGGATGGAAACGTTCATGTATATGTTTATTTGTGTCTGTATATGCAAGTGGGAGGGATTGTGTAATGGTAATATTCTGAATCGGATGAATAACCCGAAATGTTTGACGGACGATTTCCATTTTATTAATGCATCCTCGCGTACAAATTTGCACGCCAATATTTCCCGGGAATTTAATCTCATTCATTTTAAATTCCACCAGTTATGTACAATTTTTATTTCCCCTTTTTTCATTTGTTTATTTATTTTGTTTATTTATTTATGCTTATCATTCTCGCGATACTTTTCCATTTATTTAATTGTTGTTTTATTTGCTGATTTGGTACAAGAGTGAATATTATCATGAGAATCGAAACATGTGGTGAATTAAAAATTGTATGATTGCAAGTATTTTATAGAGAAATGAGACGACAATTATTTTTTATTCATTTATCATTGGGTATTTTATTCCCATTTGATTTATCATGTGACGTCTTTTTTTTTTTCTTCATTGAGGTTTCATTAAGGGTTTGATAAATTATAGGGAGGTGGAGGATAATGACGAATTTCTTTTTTTCCTCTTCTTCTGTTTCTACAATTTTCACCCTCATTTTCCGCTCATATATTCCTACACTTCCGTTCGCATATTTAATGCAATAATGATAATTGTCATGAGAATAACGACACATGGTATATTCAAATTTATATGATTGGAAAAAAATTGCAAATATGAATAATGAGAAATAAAATACATAATGAAAATTTAAAAACTCAACAACTGCACCATTTAAGATGGGAAAAAAAAAGAAAAAAATTCTTCACACATTCAATAATCTTCTCTTCAACTTATCCAAGCTCAATTAATTAACCCATCTCAAATATAAACTTTGAAACCTGCCCATAATGATCCAGCTTTTGATAAAATATGAAGACCAAATGGGAAAAAATCGACAAGATTCATTCATTTTTTTTTTTTTTTTTTCAATACTATCACGTAAGTATATAAAACTTGAGGAGAAAGTATAGCACCTAAAGGGGTGGATGAAAAATAAAGTGGGTGTCTTCGACGTCTTGAGAAGATTGAAGAGACTTTGGTCACGGCAGTAGATCGGCGTGAAAGATCGTCTTGCAAAGGTCGCGTGATCGCACAGCCAACTTACTCCATCGAACTATATACATACATGTCAATATCTACATGCATGTCTCATCCACCAACACATGTACAAACATTCACGTATACATATACACATATACGCTTGAAACTACGGGGTCGTTTCCATCCGCTTGCCGTCTATCCAACAGATTGGCGTGTCGAAGGGTTGTTCGATTCTCCAGTGGATTGATCGTCGAATGTTGATGGATGTATGTAAAAATAAAAATGAATATTACAAAAATGTGGAATGAAAAAACAAATGAAAATAACAAAAAAAAAAAAGTATATTCATAGCCCCAGCTTTCTGAAATCATGTGAAGAGTTTATTTCCATATTCATCATCGATAACTTTTACGTAGAAATGAAATCTCTTTTGAAATAAAAGAAATAAACGAATTGAACAATTTTAAGCTTTGAATGAATTTTTTTTCTCTTTTCATTTCTCAACAGAGAAAGTTGGAAAAATCGGGAATATTTTATTTCCTAAATGGCTCGAGAGATTAATTGTCCTGATTGAGAATTTTTTTTACTTCAGTTCAATTTATTTAACAATCACAATTCACATTTCCTCAACGTAAAATCAAAATTTCAATCAATTTCTAATAACACAAAAAGGAAAACCTACAAGAACCCAAACTCCCAAAGATACCCCATTAAATTCCACCATGAAAATTTCCCATCTCACTCACCAAAGCTAATAATATAATAGCGAATTAATTATTCACATCCATTGACAAATATATCTAAAACATAGAAATTAGCTGAAAGGCGGCATGAAATACCTTTATGAAACGCTTATATCTCTTAAGCTTCATACAAAAGCTCATGTATTCTACATGACTGTACATTTGCACGTAGAGCGACGTACCAACACGATGGCCAAATATCTCACTGAACGCGCGCGTACAGTACAACTGTGGCATGCATGAGGCAGACTCGTGTGTTGCATGCACATCTCACCATATGAGAGAGAAAGTACGTGCGCCCTGCACACAATGCACGTGCGTATACACCCATCCACTCTTCATGCATGTAACTCCATACGTCCATAGATAATACACATATATATGTATACATCAGCCAAACATTTCCCACATCTGCAGTTACACACATAATTGCTAAGTGTATATATACACAGACATTTGCAGATGATACATTCACACCATATCGATTGGTGTCTATGTGAATGTGCTCCTTTGCTCACACATTTACCAATGCACTCTCAATCGGACTTTAATGAGTTCTCAATTCATAACAAATTCTACATTTGAAGGTTCAAAATATTTTAATATTTATTATCAAATAATCCCATTGTATTTTTATTTTTTATTACACATCAAACAATAACTCCACACCAACAATTGTCAGATTTATCATAATATGAAATAATAAATAAAATTTTCAAAGCAATTATTTGGCAATGCCAACCACTGGTTTTTTTTCTTCGCATTCTCCTCATTAATATTTTTGTTTCTTTAAATAAACCAACAAAGTGAATATGAATGTTACTTTTTTTTTCAATGCATTTCGTGACGCACATGATCATGAAACATAGATGTGCATGAGAGTATGTGCGTGTTTGATAAACATATATTTGTATGAGTATATAAATAGAAAATCACCGTTAGAGTGATTGCTAGTTCAAAGTGGATATATTGTGAGTAGCAATGTTCTACGTTGAATGTCACCTACATGTTTCCCTTAACTATGCAGTTTCATCGAGGAAAATTGCATTTCTGTTTGCACGATAAATCTACGATGAGTGAGACGAAAAGAGACAGAGATAGAGAGTGAAGGGAAAGTGGTAGGATAAGGGGTGAGAGATGTAAGAGGGTGCATACCGTACGTGAGCGGCTAAAATTTGTACGACCGTTCGCACGGTGGTTCTCTCAGTTCTCGCTATTTCCACGTCTTATTACGCTAGCACGTTCCAACGAGTCCACACCACAACCCGCTATTTATATATATATACCCTCGTCACAATCCACCCCTTCTTGTTCTATTTTTTTTTCTTGTTTTCATCCACCCAGTTGGGTAAATTGAGGACGCAAGAACGAGAGCAAAATATAGATATGACTTTGAGACAAGAAAGGAAGAAGAGGAAGAAAAAAATAAGTTAGAAGAAAAAAAATGTCGAATATTGAATATATATACCATAAACTCCATCTACCCCTCTGCGATATAATACTATGGGGAAAATAAAATAGTATCTCTAACGATAAATTTTATTTTATTTTTTCTTTATCTCCTTATTCTTCGTCTTTTTCTTTGAATTTTTTTTCTTTTTTTTCTTGTCTCTGTGAATTCTTTTTTCGTTTTTTTTTATCCTTGAATTCATGTTGGAGAAGGATACGTGACATCTTTTTGGCGGAAGTGGGTATGGAGCATTGAAGGGGATGATGAAGATTGGGAAGAGGGTGAAGAGGGATAAATGTGGTTTGGTGGTGGGATATTCAGTATCATTTTCGTTCTTTTTGTTAGGTTGAAGGGATGAATACACACGATCAAGGTTTGGTATAGGCCAAGGTGTATCCTAAAAGCTAATGTTTAAGTCCCAAAATAACTTTTTGTGTATATGAGTGTGTAGTTTGAGGGTTGTGTTGTGTACGAGGGATTGTGAGAGGGTGAAGTATAGCAACTCCCTTTCAAATCGTACTGTCGTATTGAGACTGGATCTTTTTGATATTGTGTATTAAATAGTAAAAGTAGTCACTGAATGAAACAGAATAATAAAAATGGTGGAATAAATATGAAAAGTAATAAAACTTGTTAACGATATATATAATCGGTTTTATTTATTTCTCTTTGTGTTGCATGTGGAGAAGTAGAAAGAATTGCAAATAAGTTTTTCACATATAAAGTATAAGTTTTCTTGCAGATAGTGTTTACTGATGTATAAATATATCTGGGGAAAATCTATTCAATCATAAAAGTTTTGCATCGAGGGAAAGATGTAGTGATATTTACTTTCGACTTTTTTTTTGTTATATAAAGTTTAAATGTGCAAATATGGAAAATATTTAAACGAGTATATGAAAGTTTGTTCTGTTTGGACAGAGACGTCATGAACAAATTTTTGAAAAATTTATTTCTATTTTTTGATGTTTTAAGAAACTGTTTATGTTAAAGATTAATTTCATTCAGGTCAATAGTGTACAATAAGATAGCAGAAGATGAAGAGAAAATGATCTTACAAAGTTCTTTCAGTCTTATTTATACATCAGCCATTTTGAAAATGAAGAGATATTTATGATAGTACTAAACTCGAGTCTTCATAGAAAAAGAATCTGTCATAATATATAGTTTAATACTAAATAAATTTATCTTGAAGGAAGTAAGATGAGGATTAAGAATTCTACGAGATTTTATCGGATTTCTATTCATAAAATTACCATTGTTATTTTTATTTCGAATAAAGGATAATATTTATTGAAGTATTCGAACTAATCCAGTCAAGAATATTAATATGAAGCGATTTTGATTTCAATATCAACAAATCCTTATTTTAAAAGTAAAAATGACGTTAATAATTAAAAGTTCAAGTTCGATACTTTTATTGTGATTGTTTGAAAATACTCTAAAGATTTACTTTAAAAATACAACAGAATCGACACAAATTTCTACTTTAATCTTAAAATAAAAATCACTTATCAATGTCCAAATAGAAATATGAAAAAAAAAGACACGCCGTTGACAGTGATCAATGAATTTTATTATTAAATCGTTGAAATAATCTGTTAATATACCGTAAACAATTTGTCGACATTGATGTGGGTTATACAAGTATTATAAAAGATCGCTTTACATGACGTCAACCCTTGTTTTACCACTAGCTTTTTATTTGAAAGCCAGAAAGTCACAGAGTTCAAGTTTGAGAAACCTGTGGAAAAGAGAATTCACCACCCATAGTTAACTATAAGGCCGTCACCAAGTATAAACACGTTCACCCATATCGGGGAAGGGTGAAATTATGTAAGTAGTCATGGTCCCGTGTTGAACAGCCTTTGTGTGACATGCACGAAGGGACCCCGGACAATTTCACCTCACATACACACGCGATATGACTGCGCAAAACATGTCAGACATTTCGTGACAGTGAGAATAAACATCGTCAAAGAGAATTCGTGTAATGACAAATTAAAGGAATAACTGTGGGGGTTGCTGATATTTTTCACTGTCATATTCAAAACAGAATTTATAATATAAAATTTCTAGTAATCATCAGGGATTGTTATTCATTACAAGTATTGTAATGAGATACAATGTTTTTTCACTTCTACCAAGTTTTAAAACTGTTTTATTGTTTCTTGTTTTACGATACTCATTAAATTGTTTCCAACTGAAGATTCTGCGAATACAGGTTGTCTAATTTGTGTTTATAAATACGAATAATCAACTGTCTCATGCAAAACTGTATATAACTTATAATTAACCAACGAAATCTTGTTCGTATAACATAAAGTATATGAACTTTTGCAAAATCATAAAGTAGAAAGTAAGTTTTGCTTGGTAAAATGTTTGAGTTTGCTGTTGGCAAGATATGGCCGCAAGACATATTATTAATGAAACAAGAAAGAAGAAAAAAATAATAATGAACACATGAAAATTACGAACTGAGAAACAATTGATAATAATGAATGAATATAAAATAAATGAATTGTATAACATGACAGTGACAATGAGTAATATTTTTTATGATAAAAGAATATCTGCAGTGGGCAGCATTTAAGAGGAAGCGAGATAGGAAGACATAAGAATGATTCATTTTAGAGGAATGTATAGATATAGATGTTGGAAACGCGTGCAAACGAGGGTGACAATTTATTTTGACAGAAATGAGAGAATTAAATGAGAACTTTCATTGCTTTTATAGGACATATACGTGAACATGTTATGTGTCCACCTAAAATTCTGTTACTGACATCTCCCTCTCTCTCTTCCTAAACTGCAAGTCACGTGCAGAATTATCTACCACTTGAAATAAAACGAGAATAAAAATGAAAGAATACCCTTGTCAATTTTTTTTGTCTTTCCTTTTTTCTTTCAAAGTTCAGAGAAAAAAACAAAAAAACAATATACGAGAAATTTTCTCGTATCGGATTATCCTATTTCATTTAATTGTGACAATCAATTTTATTTCTCAACTGGCTGCAACGTTCACGGGTTGTGTAATATTTTTAATTTAAGATTATTGACAAAGTATTCCTCATAGATAAAATATCTGTACAGTTTTAATTTTTTATCGTCAAAGAAAAGAAAATTACAAAAATAAGGTCATGATTAGATGATATAAAAACTTATTTGTTTCTTTCCTCCATGAATTCATGTACAAAAGTAAACGTTTCCATTCGCAATTAAAGTGCAATAATTAAAAAAATTGCAATTATTTTTAATTCAATCATTAGAAATTCTGGAACAAAGATATAAACAAATTAACTATGACAATAGAAATGAATATGAAGAATAATATAAACTAAACATATTTGACGAATAATTTACAGAACAATCTTGGAAATGGTTTGCATGAGAGATTATATTTTCTTGAGACATTAGAGTAGAAATACTCTATTACTTTATGGCAGCATTCTTCAACAACACTGTTTATATATTATTATATTTATATATACGCGTAACAAGCATAAATATAATAAGACTTTAATGGTATAACAGCACAGAGGAGACGAGAGGCACGCGATATAAATACCAGTACTTTAGGTACGCAGTCGAGTTGAAGCGAAGTCTTCTCGTAAAAGCGAAACAATAGAAGCCAACCCCGTGGAATTTTCTTCTCTGTAAGTAGCTATACATATGTGGTTGTGTGCGCAAGCTCAAATTTCGTTGGCGCTCTACCGCTTTCTCCTCTATTTCATTTTCTATTGGTCTCACTCTGTTGAAAGTACCCACCAGAGCCAAGTGAGGCTATGTCGGTGGTGGGCTAACAAGGACATTTATAATTTATTATCCCTCGACACAAAATGGTTGAAATCCAAAATTACATCGTAATTATTTTCATTATTTAATTATTCAGGTATTTGATTTTTATTTTACATTTATCATAAAGGAATTGGTTATGTTTTTGGTTATATATTTAGTTCTGATAGAAAATTTTATCATTCATTTGTTATTTAATTTAGCAATACGAGCAATGAAAATCCAAGTTAAATTTCAACAACATGTGTACGCTTCTATGGTTAATCTCATCGAGGTCACACGCACATACATGATTTAATTTATTTACTCAGTCAAATCTCTATTCATAAACAACAGTGGAAATTAGCGAATCCTCGGGTAGTTTAACTCTTCAAAGCTTTGATGCATGGCGCTGATTTTTGGAATGTTTTTAAATTTTTAGGGCATCACAACTTCCTAAAAAGTTGTATTGATGATTTAATTCCAGGATTAGTGGACATTATAAATAATTTGCGATCAAAAAGGATTTTTTTCAAGAGTATAAATTTTTAATTGTCGACATTTCATGAAGAGGTGTTGACATGAAAATTTTCCCCAACTGGGATTTTCATAATTGTTGAAATAGAATCTGGAATTTTTCTACTTAATAAATTCCACAAATTCCAGAGCCATTGTTAACCATGAATAATGAAATCCTGTGGGGAAAAAAAATCCGAGAAAAATCCTGCAAAGGGAAAAACCTCAGTCGTATTAAACGCAGCTACAAAACAGGAAGTTCTACACCTCAATTACATATTCACTGAATTAAAAACTTCAACGAATCTATTGAAATTTCTAGATCACATAAAAAAAAAATAGAAAACAGAAGAAGAAAACTTTCAAATCATTTTCTTTGAAATTAAAACAAAAAATCAATTTTATTATACGAGCAATTGCATATTTTATTATTATTCCCTCTGTCTACTATTCCTCTCTTTTTTCTCTCTTCCATTTGATTGTGATTGAAGAACGGAAGTTCATCTCATTTGCGATTGGTCCCTGGATGTTATTCCGGGCGGCAGCCTACATTCACACAGATACTTTTGCATCCAACCACCGCCACATTTTCTGCAACCCTCCACCATCTCTATATATATATATATATATATATAATTCTCTAACCATTTTCCCCTGGCTCTTCATCCCCTTTTCCTGACCCCACATATAAACTCGATCAGGCTGCCACCTGCTTGAAACCTTGGCTTCCTCCTGCGCGACACGTCAATATTTTGCCGCCCCCTCTTGAACCCCTCTTCTGTACCGACTGAGTCGCCTCAATCCTTCACTATATATATATATATATATATGTGTGAGTATATGCTCGGGTGCTGTACGATTCCATAGGCAGTGTAGCAAAGAGACGACAACGATGACGACGAGTAACGACGCACGCGCTCAAGATACCTACACAAATACTGAAAGGACCCACTCTCTAACGCTCTCACTCTTTCTTTTCCTCCCTTCTCTTTTACATTGAAACGCGCCGACGTTGTGAGAACAAAGAAAACGCATTTACGTCGAGTTCGAATAGAGATTCATTGGTCTAGTAAAATTTCCATCTCATTTTCGTAGTTTCATGTTGGATTTCTTTTTTTTTTTGTTTTGCCCGTTCTTTCTTTTTTGTTCATCTTGACTTTTAATATTTATAAGGACTGCAGAGATGTGTGAACTTCATGATTAATGTAAATGTTGATTCAGAATTATTTCACGTCTTTCAGGTTTGATTCAATAGAATTGATTCGACTATTTTGTATTGAATTTTATTTCTGGTCTCTAAATTTGTTTATTCAAGGCTTCCGATCAAAATTCGATTAGATTGATGATGGATTTTATGTAATCTGCGATTTTTACTTGTTGAAAGACACTTGTGAAAGGTAATCAGAGACCGGAATAAATAAATATACGTATATATATGTATACATTTAGGAGGAAATTTACATTCGGCTTTGACGATCAATTCTCCCAATTTATTCCCTTGATTTCTCATCCTATTTTATTTGTGAAAGGAAGTCAAAAAAAATACTGCACGATCAACGAAACAAAGTCCCCTCTCGAATTAACGTGAATTTCGTGTTCATTACTCGTTGAGAAATAAATTCATCATAATTTATTTATCGTTGTTAAGTTTATTTCCCCAACATTTTTTTTTTTTTCGTCTAATTAATTTATTTCCTGCGATTCTGCTCCCAAATTTATTTCTCTGGAATTTTTTTATGAAAATTTAATTAAACTGTGATACAAATTAAAATTTTTGTGTTTCTTTGAAATCACATTTGAAATATGAAAGAAATTTATAAATGGATGTAGGATACATATCCTTTTATCGTTTTCTTCATGATTCTTTTTTCCACCGGTCTTTTTTCACTTGTTTTCAATTTTATGAGAAACCTTTTTATGCTCCAGGCAGAAATATACAATTTTACAGGCTTCCTTTGAAATTGTGGACGAACATATTTCTTGAAGGATTTCTTTCCACTCGGACCATCGTGTAAAGGTGAATTGCACACATGTACGAACACAAACGCTTCCACATATCCAACCACAGGAAGTTAACTTTGAATAATTTCCGTTCGCTCTGTTGCTGCCATTATTCGGTGCACTTTTATTTTATCATTCCAATTTGACACAATTGTCGTTACCTTCAATCATTTATTCCTCATATTCCAATAATAAATTCGTGTCGCTGTTCGTGAAATTTTAGAGTCATTCAAACGACGCAATATTTCGCGCCCAATAATGACAATTAATCGTACAATTGAATTATGATCCACTGATGACAATGGTACATAGAGCAATAGCGAATGTACATTATACCACTAAACTCGATAAAGGAAATCATATTTTCAGATAATTGAATGAAGCGCAACACGTAATTCCATTAAATTTATATTGTCAAAGTCGTCGTGTGTGGAATGAGAAGTAAAAAAATGAACCAAGAAGAGAGAAAAACAAAGAAAAAATACCGAGGCAATTTAATTGGACATATAATATTTGTAATTTAATAAAGTCGAGGCGAAAAAAAAAAATATTCACATAGAAATGAAGAAAAAACGAAGAGATAATAATTATTGTTCTCGTTGAAACGTTGCTGGCATGATTGTAATAGAGCACTACGTTAGTTGTAAAAATCATTACATTGTCCGCAACAGGAGATATGAGAACCCCACGGCGTTACCAGCGCATTCAATTTGTATGCGAGCAAGTACACGTCATATGAGCACACATACATGCAGTTATTGGTTATTTTCAATTACAAAACGAAAACTGTGCTGAGCAGCTTGCAATCAAATCATTTTTCTTTTTTATTTTCTATTTCATTTTCTTTTCCTTTTCAATTATGTGTACATGAGTTGTGAATATTGAACTCAATTTAATGAGCACATAACGAATGAAATAAAAACTTCATTTGACTCTGATTTTATTTTCAAATGTAACAGGAAATGTAACAAACATTTACACAATTATATAATTGAAAATATTTGAATTAACGTTTATATATTCGTTTTTCTTCATTTTTCACACACGAAGTTGTTCATGCGACTTATCCATATATAAAAACGTTGAAAAAAATGGAAAATAAATCGTCAGACAATAAAATTCTGTCCCATATTTTTTGTTTTTATTCTTTTGATGATTCTGATAATATTTCATAGTCAATTTTTTCCTCACAATTAATAGATTAAATGAAATGAAAATTACACTATCTCTTCATTTTCTAATAGTGAAAATCACACGAACGAAAAATCCATTGTAAATTCAGTTAACAGTGTGCATATTGCGTGTTGAAGAGATTAAAATACTACTCAACATATCAATACTATATACCAATAATGCATACATAGAAGTCTATTCATGCATGCTGTCGATAATACAAAATGGTTGTGAAAGTAATAATTCCGCACGAGAGATATTAATCTCCCATTCAACAATTCCATTATCATTATTAATTAAAAGGAAATAAAAGAAAAATGAACAAACAATTGAATGAAGGGGTAAAAAAATTAAAAATTAAAGAATAGATGAAAGGAGAAAAATTTCAGCGTAATTTATTCACTCAATTAAAGCTCATGAGTCAATATATCGTATGATCACATCGAAATTCTCCAGATTTTTTTCCCGCACTTCATTTATCTCTACCCCCTTTTCCCTCCCTATAATCATTATCGCTCCTTAACGGGACAATGAAATAATACGACTGGTTAAGTCGAAGGAATTTTTTCCTTCTAAATTCTTTTTTAAACTCTTTTTTTCATTCTCAATCTTTTTTAGTTTCTCCGTAATATAATTATCTGATTGTATGCGATTGAGCATTAACCAACCATGTGAACATATGCATTAATATATAGGTATATGAATATACATACATACACGTTAGCAAATAAATATATTAAACATATTTATAATACAGTATGCGCGCTATTTCCACTCTTTCTGTCCTCTTTGGCTGTTCCTATTTCTCTCCACGCGCTGCATGTTCGCGTATCAAAACCCCTCATCCACACTCCTCGCCCCATGGCCGGCAACCACGACGAGCGACGTCGCGACGCCGCCCGGTGGCCGTCTGTCAGAACACCCGTCGCACGCGACGCGATTATACTGCGCTCCCGCGCTCGTTTACGAATAAATATAGGTATATCTAAATGTATATATGACAGTGTGTGTGCACATGTATACACATATATCTGTATGTATATATTGAATTGAATCCATTCGCTTCTGTCCAATGTGTTGACATAGCAGCAACACACACCAACCTATATTTGCAAGAAGAAAAAAATAAAACTGAACATTAGAAAATATTTTTGATGAATAAAATAAAGAGAATGAACATCAGTTATCTACGAATGAATAATTGAATGAATAAATTATTAAATGAATAAATAAAAGACAAATATGCATGTGTTACTGAATTTTATGTGAATGTGAAGAAGAATTCTTCCTCATTTCTTTTTTGTTTACTTTGTGCAACGTGAGAATATTTAATTTGGAAATTCATTTATTTAGTGTATTAATTATAATTAATAATAACATGAACAGATGGCAAAGGGAGTTGGAACAGTGAGAATCCTTAATTCTTTGATTAATGTCAACACATTTATTAATAACTTTCTCGTGACTAAAAGCACTTGAAGGAAAATTGAAGACACTGTTCATTTATTATTGTTGGGATGTAAATTGCCAGGATTATAATCGATGGCGAATTGTCCATGAACTATAAATAATGAGAGAACAAAACGGTTATTAGTGTAACAAATTGTTATGGCTAATAATGTATCAAGAGATAGCGTGCAGTATAATATAAAGTAGAAGAAAATAGAAGATAGTTTTATTCGTATTTTTATTTCATTTTTAGACAACTGGATATTACATATCGGTGAATACAACTCACAAGGGAATGAAGTAGAGTATTTATAAATATATCTATATATTCAGTACTGGTAGACGTAGAAAAGAGGAAGGGGCTGGTGAGTTTGCTGGATGGATAATCCTCAGTAATAACGCCTGGGAGCTTCACTAAAGAGGAATCCACGTCAAGCCTAGTAGTGGCTCACGTCAGTGGAAAATAATTGAAAAATCCTGTGCTCAAAGACTCGGTTTCGCTTCTGTATGTTCGTTGAATACCGAGAAAAACATGAAGAATTGAGAACTCGCGTGTGAGAATGTATAAAGACACAGATGTGAACGTCGTATTTGTGATTGTATGTGTTCAATAATTACTTACAAGAGAAATGAATAGAAAACTTGAATTTAATTGAGAAAAAAAGAGTTTATTAATTATATAGAATATTCAGAGATAAATTGAGTTATAATTTATCAATCATTCTGATGCTCTGATTATTTTTACTGGATATTATTATTGTATTATTGAATTTTTTATTGTGAGGAGAAGAAACAATAATAGAAGACTCTTTTTAATTGTTCATTTTATTTCTTTTTTAAATGACAACGTGATGTGAAGCTGTGGGGGAAAACCAATATAAATCAAAACAACATTGAAGGTAAGCAGATTCAAGGGTTAATAAATTTTTTTCACGATTTCCCATTCGTCATAAAAGAGAGTTGGGAAAGAATCAGTTGCCAATATATTCAGTTTTATTTGGATTCAATTTCATATTCATCTGATAAATGTTCAATTAATTTTGGAAGGGATTTTAATTAATGTTATTTTACTAAATTGAATTTAAATAATTTTTAATCTTGTCTCACTGTATTTTTGTTATTATTTTGGTGACAGAGAAATATAATGAAAGATTTATTTTGTCTGTTCTTGCTATGACATTGGTGTGCCAAACTAGTGAACCACAACAATACTGATAAATGTATGAGCGGTTTAAGGTGAGTGAGTATAAAGCACAATCGTTTAAATATTCAAAACTGAAGTTGGTATAGTGAAAGAAAAATATTTTTCAATGTGACTTTGTGCACAATACCAAAATATTTACTCAACTGTTGCCTTTTCGTTCATTTAGACTTCAACCTCTTGACTGTTGAATAATTTATGGCATCGATTATTCACCGAGCATTATTAATTATCCAAATGATGATGGCTCGTGCGGCGATTACTAATTCCATATATGTAAACATATATGTCATATTTGTATATTCAACGTGGATAGTGATAGGAATTTAAATTTTCTATCTGTATACAATAATAAATAAACACTCCACACCAAATAGTCAATACATACTTGAAACAATGAAAATAATTTTACAACATTGATGGTAATCTCCGGAATAATTGTAATGAATTTTCATGATGAAAGTACTTGACATGGAACGAAATTAATTGAAAATTCTATTCTCTACTTTTAATCCTTGTCCAGTCTTCAAAGCAGCACTATAGAGACACATTTCATTACCACAATTGGTACGGCTGCTCTGTCAGGCTTATGGACCTTTGTTCAAGGTGTGGTTTCAACTCTGATGTCCTTTGATGTCAACTTATTTGTGTAGCTAGACAGGTTTTTCGCTCTATTAATTTTTTTCCTATTCGAAATTCCATCAGTATATTCAATGGGAATCACATGTGATATTGATTTTGGAAGTTGAAGTGTTTCAAAGTAAATAATATTAATTTACTACGAATTTATTTACTTTGTCTGGTATTTCTTCCTATGAAGTAAATTCTATTGGAAACTTCTTGGAACTTCTTTTAGAAACTTTATATCAGTGCTGAATTTTTTTTTATACTGGCAATGGGACTACGTTCTGTTATTAAGATAGTTGAGGTAATTTCAATCAAAGAATTTTGCAATTCTTTTTCTTTACGATCGCTGTAATAATTCGTATTGTTGTGGTGTTATAATTATGATCACAGTTGTCATTGATTATTTTTCCGACCCAAATATCGACCAATAGAATTGCACCATTCGACGTCACGTGGTACAACCTACATGGTATTATACTGATAATTTTTTGAT